>OMLB01056192.1:0-24018 GCA_900302555.1 Myripristis jacobus
CGCATTATGTCATAGTGCTTTTTTTTTTTTTTCCTTCTCCCAGCATGGTTTTCTGTTTCTTTGTCACCTGAGAATACATTGAGAGACAAAGCCTCATGGGGATTCAGCTGGAAACAAACACTTTTGGCAAATGCATTGGGAAACTGTGTGTGTGTGTGTGTGTGGGGTGTGTGTGCGGCGTGCCTATGTGTGCATGAATTGAACTGGTAGAAGATATTGTTTAGCTTGGACCCAGACAAAACATTGCTCTTCAGCTAATTTAATGGATTCACTAAATAGAGGGGGATTGCCAGATGAGAGGACATGAGGAGGAGGGGGCTTGGAGGTGCTTTGTTTCCTCCTGTGTTGTTGGGCGTTGCGGTTGGCGGGGGCAGGGTTTGCACCTATTGTCAGTATCATTTTCAGTGTCTGTTGTCGTTTAAAAAGGCTCTTACTTGGGTATCGGCATCATTATGTATGGGGTATTTCTAGTCCGACTGTCCCACATTTGTTTGTTTCAGCTGAGCAATTAGCTGAGACGGTTATTCCAGTGCCTTTACATTTTGTAAAGAATGACGCACAATTTCCTACGGTTGCTTTTTTTTTTTCCAAAACACTGCTGATGAATAAAAGTTGGAGAATGCCAGGGGAAGGGAAATTTGGTGGCCAGGTGTGAATGTGGTTTAAAAAGGGAGGGGCAGTCTTGCGATCGTATTTACATCAGCAATGCAAAGCTGCCCTTAACATATTACACGCGAGATTCGTGTGCACACTCAGCGCTTTATAATGCTTATGTAGGACACGTGCACGTCCTCGCGCGCGCGTTTATAAAGTGAACATGCAAAAAAAAAAAAAACGTGCATGCAGAGAAAGGTATATTGGGCTTGCTGTTTGTCCTCTTTCTCGTCTTGTCTCTCCCCCCTCGCTGAGCCTCATGGTCAGTTTACCTCTCATTCGAATCTGTTTGCTGTCATGCGTTTTTCAAATCACAAATGTCATTGCGTCAGGTCACCCTCTGGCTCCACCCTCGCCCCCCCCTTTCCCTGATGATTCCCAGTCACATTCCCGCGACGTCCATGCCTCAGCAAAACATTTCCTCTAAGGTGCTATGGTAACCTATATCCCACTGAGCCAGTACACACGAGAGAAGGAAATTGCCAGGGGTCAAAGGGTAGGATTTTGAAACGTGCTAATCCCTGTGTGTATGCTGATGTGTGTTTTTCTCTCACTTAACTCCCTCCTGTGGATTTAGCCCCCTTCGGTGGCGTGGAAAAGTAAATAGGGTGGCCTATGTTATCTCGGCTAACATACCTAACTCCAACTTCCTGGTTCTCTTTTTTGACTGTCAAAACTGTCCCTCCCTGCCACAGTCACCAGAAATCAGAGCCACAGTTAATAATTACCATCACAGCACAGACATCCCAGTGGTACTAAGGCATCCGCACTGCAGTGGGAGGCCTGTTATGTTTACTATTTTCATGTTTTTATTTCAGAGAGAGGGAGAGAGAGAGAGAGAGAGCGTACAGCTGGTGCAGTGAGAGGAGCGTCTTCATAAGAAACAGCACATAAGCACTCAGTGTCTGTCCCTGCATAATACTCTCTCTGAAATAATTTCTCCTCTACCTACCGTGCTTGCCCATGCTGCAGGGTCAGTGGACAGTGTTTTTTTTTGGAAAGCATGAAAACATTTTCTACAAAAGAGGAGATGGACACGGGGAGATGGAGGCTGTAGACTGGGGGGGGACGGTAGAAGTTGATCTAGCAACCACCGCGGCCCGAGGGAGCCGTCACCTGGCAACCAGGAGATCACAAGTCCTGCTGTGTGTTTGTGTGTGCTCGCATCTGCGTGCATGATTGAAAACTACTTTGTGTGTGTGTGTGCAAAGCCACTTATTTATGTGTACGCGTCCATTTGTATCCTTTGTGTTTGTGCATGCAGTATTCATCCTGCTAGGGAAATTCTTTTTCAGCAGCACCCTGCCTCACACTCACGTAATAACAAATAATTCAGGCCTGTGAGATCCCAGGTACAATCCCAGTCTATCGCTGCGCTCATTACCGGGTCTCAGATGCCTATCTGCCCATCTCCCTCCTCACAGCTCCACTTACAGTACTCTGTGTTTCTGTAGGGCGTGTGTCTCTGATTCGAGCGACTGCCCTGCGGGTGGAAGGCCTGCAGCTGGAGGATCAGGGCTTGTATGAGTGTCGCATCCTCCTTCTGGATAAACCCACTGATGAGCTCCACAACGGCACCTGGACACTGCTGTCTGTAACCGGTGAGCTTTGTGTAGTAGTGTGTGTGTGTGTGTGTTTTGTATGTGGGTGTGTACTAGTGATGTGCAGGTTGAGAGCTCTGGGGTCAAAAAAAAAAAAAAATCTTATGTGTGTTGCTGGCAGGTTAATGAAGAAACGAGTATGAATTTTTCATTTTGATTAATAACCATTAAACATCAGTCCCTGGCCAAAACTGATTCAGTATTAGCATATCAGGGATATCTGATAATTATTATCTGATGTTAAAACATTTAACAGACATCCGGGTCAGACAAGACGCTGGTTAGACCATCTTATAAAGGGTTCTCAACCTGAGGTCCGGGGATCTCCAGGGGTCCTTTAAGGAGGGTTCCCTAGATAAATGAGGAATGTTTTAATTTCACTATTACTTCATTGCCTAGAAGTTAGCCTAATGAATGTGTAAAAATAACTTTTCTGTTTATATGTTTCACATTCTTTACTGTTAATCTCCTAATCTCACAGTATAGACAGTTACAGATGACCGGATGGGTATCAATTTGGGGGTCTTTGACACCAAAAAGATTGAATCACTGGCCTTTACGTTGTATGCAGCTGCTGAATGCACACTGTGTACTTAACCTTTAGCAGAATAGCTCAGCATTCATGGTACTGACACGCTTCGACGTTGCTCGAACACCCAGGAGGGTCATGCAGGTAACATCCCGGAGGTCAGCACAACTTTCATTTTGGAATCATTTTTAAACCATAAAGGAGACACCTTGAATGGACATTCAAACTGCGGCCATTTAACACTTCAGCGTTTGCTGGATATGTTAAACTGCTTTGAAAATACTTGTTTTTATTGGACTGATAATACACTCCTTGTATCATGGCCAGGCTGGCCAGCCATTCTTTTAAAGCAACTAACTAAGCCAGAAACATTTCAAATTACTCAAAGCATTGACATTTCTCATTTCCATTTGCCAGGGTTTGCCTCTTTATTCCCTAGTCTACAAAAGGAGCACCTGATTATGTTAAACACTCACAGCTGGCCTATGGCCTGTTCTGTGCTTCAACAGTATAGGCCCAATAAAAAGCAAATTAGCAAATATTGTGTAGCCTTTTTGAAAGCCTACTAATAAGCCAAACCTTCAGGCTAAGATCATGAACAGGGTAAAAATAAACAAGGTTTCAGTGCATTTAAAAAATATCTGGTTGGAAATAGCGTGCTGGCCATCCATTAGTCAGCAGCAGAGGGGCTGTGGGCAGAGTCATGTCACTTCACAGCTAACCTGCACATCTCTATAGTGTATGCAAAATGTATTGCAGTTTGCACTTTAAATCTGCACTGGGCAAATTTGAACGTTGGTGGTCCCAAGCTCCAGCAATAGATCATTTTGATTTTTTGAATGTTTTAAGGACTTTATTACCCAGCAATCTTGCACCATAATGTCACTCAAGTGCACACTCCTTATACCTAAATGTCTTCTTTGTGGCTGGGAGAGTCTTTTTCACTTCATTGGGCAGTGATGGGCTCAAGCTGTTTGGAAAAGGGCTGGCAGCAACACATGCTCTCAAAAATATGTAACAGATGATTGGATCAACCACCAACATCTTCAGGAAACCCAGAGGGAACACTGAATACAAAATGTGGTTTATCAAAGTTACATTTACATGTTTTTTTTTAATTGAACTTATTAAAGCATAGGTTAATTATTTTAGGAATTATGCATGATTGATGTTTTTTAAATTAATATTTAAAAAAAAAAAAATCTCTCATGTACCCTCTGCAGTACTGCAACATACCCCTGGGGGTACGCGTACCCCCATTCAAGAACCACTGACCTCAACCAAAGGGCACTGATTGTTCTGGCTGGTTGGAGCATAATCAGATGGTTTTATGAGTCAAATCAAAGTGACCTTGTAAGAGCAGCTGGCTGTGAAAGCTTCGGCAGGAAAAGCAATAGTATAAAAAATGATTTGGCAGCTGGATCTGCCATTGTGGTTGAATTCAGCTTTCTCTGGATGGAGCACTTGGTTTCTGTCGCTTAGAAGCATGCTTTGTGTTTCACTGTTAAAGTTTCAAATTTTTCGCAAGAAGATCTCAAGCCACTGTTATTACCCGACACCCTAAATTATTTTAGGCCTTTCTGTCACATCTGTGGGATCTCAGTCAGTGTGGATTCTCTCTGTGGCAGATCCACGGAGCAATTTAGGCTGATAAGACGGGTGTATCTCTGCATTAAACTCTCGCCTGTTGCATCTTTGAGCCCTACCTTTAAACCTTCAAACACAGAAAACGCTTTCCAGACAGATAAGGTATCATGGAGAACTTTTGATGTCCCTTTCCTCACTTCAGTTTAGAAAGAATCAGGCAGAAGAGGAAATATCAACATATTTATTGATATGTTTAAATAATAAATCTAAATATAATTGGCAAAATATGAAATATGCATAGGGTACTTTTGTGCTTTGAAGTTTATTTATTTTATTTGAGAAGACCTTTGGTATGACTATCTGTGCAGCAAAATAGTAGTTTTTGCGATAGATCAAAGCAAAGACTACACAGTTGAACTAAACTAGTGTGTCTGAGCGTGAGGTGAGCGATGAAAATTACTATAGGGTACTATTGATGTATATTTGGGGCTTTAGGTATCATGTTCACTCCCAGCAGATAAACTATATACACTCTATTGTATGCACACATTGCCCTGATATGTGAGACTGTCAGTGGCCCTCATCCAAATGTAGGTGAAAAGCAAGAACTGAAAAGGAGGAACTTGAAGATCCTCAGACCTGCAGCTATGAATTGTCCAGAGTGTGGCGCTGTTAAAATCCATGAGCGTGCCGAAATGTGTTTTTAAATGATGTGCATTGTATCACTGACACCTGTTTATTTCTGGTAATTACACACAGGGTTTCCGTAGGTGCCACTGTTGGTGGCATTCAACATTAAAACAAACATGTAACCTTCATTTGGGAAAAAATAAAAGCATGAAAAAAAAAAAAATCCTGCTCATTCAAAGCCTGATAAAAGCCCAGTCTGAAGCCTGAGTATAGCACTTTGTGTTAGTAAAATCCTGCTCCTGGTGTTTATTCCATTGTATTGAATACCTCTTTCATACCCAGAGAGACTGACTAATTATACAGAGACCTACGTTTATGAACCCCAAAAAGGTTTTAATGAAGGTTTGTTTTTGTTAATTCTTTGTGAATTTGGACCTGTATTTTGTGCTATGATGGGATTTGAGATATAAAGTGTCAAGATTGTTCTCTTTAAGCAAGAGGAACCTTACAAATGCACATTATCAAGGTTATAATGTCATTAGCATCTTTAAAAGGCAGCGAGGGTTAATTCTGGGATAAATTTCCGCTTTAGTATGTGTGAAATCATAACACCAAAAAAAAACAACAATAAAAAGCATGCTTTATGTGATGTTTTGTAGTACCAGAGGTTTACCAAAGGAAAGAGAGAGGCAAAAGATCTAATGTTTGTGAGTCCAGTTTTGTGACTTTTGATTTTCCACTAACATTGGGGAAAATAAGCGCACACCAGAATTTTATTTGGCGTAAATCAGCTGAATGCACAGCGATGGGTGGATGGATTGGAGCCCCAATTTGTGAGTCAGCCTGATATGATGTTTGTGTTTTTACATCAAAATCATGCCTAGTGCTGCTTCAATGTGAAACATATTCAAATTGTATTGCCCCACAGCTCCACCCACCTTCACTAAAACCCCACCCGCTGTCCTGGAGGCTCTGGTTGGAAGTCACCTCTCTGTTGCTTGTGTTGCCAATGGGAACCCCACTCCAACCATCACCTGGTTAAAAGATGGTGATGTGATTCAAGGAATAAATGATGAGGTATGTATGGCCGAAACATTTCCCCATGGACATATACACACAGTGGCCGCCAGTACAATCTAATGCAGTTCAATGCAACAGCTCTGCCATAAATTCTACCTTTTAAGAAAGTTTATATTGTTCAGTTTGTGTTCACATTGTGGAGAAATTTAATTCTGTGTTTATTACTGAGGTTGTAGTTTGCAGAGGTCCTGTACTGAACTACGTTATATTGAGTGTTTCTAATTTTTTGTCCTCCCTATTTATATACATGAAAGGGGACAGAATAATGGAAACACCTGTCAGTAAAATGCAGTCCAGTACAACAGCAGCACTAACTATGAGCTCAATGCCAAACATAGAACTGAATGAACACCTCTATTACTGTGACAGAAAGGAAACCCGAGCATTATAGGCATCAGAAAAGTTACGTTTATGGTATAATATTTGTATTGGATTGTATTAGATGGTGCAGGTGGACCTAATAAAGTGGCCACTGGGTGACTATCTATCTATCTATCTATCTATCTATCTATCTATCTATCTATCTATCTATCTATCTGTCTGTCTGTCTGTCTAACTGTCTGTCTGTCCTGTTTCCCAGGGAGGAACCTTATCTGTGCGAGCGGTGAGCATGAAATCAGCAGGACTATATACCTGCCATGCCTCCAACTCAGAGGGAAACGTGACTCACGTGATGAAGCTGAAGATCAAAGGTCAGCTGTTGTCTCCCCGTCTATCTGCCTGTCTATCTTACCGCCTGTCTGTCTATCCTTTTGCCAGATACTTCAATCTCTCTGATGTGTGTTTGCCTGGCTGGCTGGGGGCTACCGTCATTTGCATTTCTGTTTCTCCCTGTTGCATCATGTGAGAGAGTGGTAACAAAACTCAAATTGCACCCTACCCTCCCTGTAATCTATGTAGGATTTAAGACAACATAAGATACGATCGTTTTTTATTTTATTATTATTATTTTTTTTATCTTCAAGGGGTAATTGGGTCATTGCAGCAGCAAATAATAGCATATATGTGTGGCAATATTATGAAAAAAACGCATCGTTTTAAAGCTTTAATGGATTAAAGTCATCATGCTAATGCTGAGTTTTCATAGGCCACAAGGAATTCCTTACAGTTCAATGCAATGATATACAGAATACACAAATATAAAGGCTGCAGATTATGCAGACATGCCACTGTGCATCATTGGATTTCTCCAAACGTATTAAACCAACTGCAGTGTATTCCAGACTTTCTCCTGTAATGTATGCCTCTTTCGAGATTCATGACCTACTCTGCAGCATAAGCATGGAAACATTTTTATGTTTTGACATGATGCGTCATTAAAGATTTCATTGCATTTTTTTTTTTTTTAAATCTCACAGTAGAAACGGCCCCATTTTGAATGATCATGTTCACCAGCACATACTCTACTTGTCCTGTTCCCCTCTAGGCTATTCTAAGCCGAAAATGTTTTTCTCATCGTGATGTTATCTGTTCTTTGGCTACATTTGTTTTTGGCAATGTTGCCACCTGGATGGATTATAATAGTCTAATGCCTGATCTGGCTGAAGTCAGTTTTAAAGCCTTATGTAACGGCTAAACTGTCATTCATGTATATTCGACTACCGCATATCTTTGCGAATCAGCATTCTTGATCACTGCTGACTCCATTAAAGATCATGAGATGATTCGGTATCTTTTATGCAAATGGTCAGTGTAGCCTCCTCTCAGGGTTTCTCAGGGTTTACTGGTTTTGCAAATAGCACCTAGGTTGGAGACGGGCAGGGATGAGAGCAGGGAGAAATGTGACAGCATAGCACATGCATTAGCAGTATGTGGACAAATGCCTGGTAAAGAGCATTAGTCCACTTATCTACTGAGGTAGCCCAGTTCATGTGTGTATATATAGTTGATGTGTTTTATAACCCACCTCTCACTAGGTCCCCCGGTTATCGTCATCCCTCCAAAAAGCACCTCCCTCAACATGTCCCAGAATGCCCTTCTGCGATGCCAGGCGGTGGCCGACCCTCCCAACATGACCTATGTGTGGCAGAAAGGTGGAGAAAACGTCTATCACATCGAGTGAGTGCAGCTATTACTCTTTCTCCCTGAGCACGGGAGCCCGTTTCAGCCACTTGATGTGAAAAGCAGATTTATTTATAAGATTAGGCCAGATGGCTGTTTGGTAAAAACTTTACCTTTTGTGCCTGGACCTTTTTTTATTATAGATAAACACTCGAGGAACACAGGAGTGGTCGCTACATCTGCTGTGTGTAGTGCATATGTTGCCAGTTTATGTGCTGCTGTCTGACTGCCAGTCTTCTCGGGTTTTCGTTCTGGTTTATCTTATGTGTAAGAATATATAAAACGAGTGGGCACTCTCCTCTTCCCACTCTCGCTGAAATGAAACAAAATTTTCCTTAACCTCCCTCTGCACACTGGTGAATAACTCTGAGGAGGAAAAAAAACAAAAAAAACAAAACTCCTACACTGTTGATGCTAGAGAGCCTGTTTGACTTCATTATAATGAAATAGCTGCTTCTTGCTGTTGTTCTGAAATAGCTGGTTTGTTTTTATTTATGTATACACAATCTCCTGTGTGTTATTCGTAAGATCCCTCAAATCACGGGTGAAGATCATGGTAGATGGGACTCTCCTCATCTCCAGTCTCATCCCAGAGGATTCTGGGAACTACACATGTATCCCAACGAATGGACTGCTGACCCCGCCCACTGCGTCTGCCCGTCTCACGGTGATGCGTAAGTGTCCAGGTCTCAGCCCTCGGGTCGCGTGAGCTCTCACAAGATACCATACATGTCTCTGTTTGGCTTCAACACTTAAGCAGCATAAGTATATGAACTAGCTTTCTATTTGTTGCTCATGAATGAGTAACTCACAACAAATGTAGTAATGTTTTTACTTACTTACTATTCCATTTGCTCAGCGTTTGTAAATTATCTTTTTCCTTACTGAAATAAAAAAAAAATCCAATGTTTGTTAAATATATTAATTATAAAAATAGCCCCAGCAATGTCTAAACTGTGAGTACAATGCACTCAAATAGCCTTATTATCCAAATAATAGCTTAGTTAGTGCTATATCAAAACCTGGGTGATTATTATCTCCTACACAGAAATGCTTCAGAAGAGATGTACATAGGGTGGTTTGCTCACAAATTATCCGTTATTAAATTATGTACAATTATGTAAATTCAGTTTTTGGTGGTACTAATTAATGGACAAATTACGATGGTTAATGCAAAATAACTGCTTTTTATTTCCTGCCTCGACTCAGACCCTGCGCAGGCTCTTCAGATGCCAAAGGAAACATACCTCCCCACAGGTATGAGCGGCCTCGTCACCTGTCCCGCGAGAGCTCAGCCGCCGCTGCTCCGTGTGGATTGGACCAAGGATGGAGAAGCGCTCGATCTGGCCTTGGTAATAATCATTTCCACGTGGAAATGCGGTCACTGTCACGCTGTCTGAGGCTCACAACGTGACCACGACCACATTTCCTTGGTCCACACAACTGTGCTTATTGTGTCTATACGCTACAAGCATTATCAGAAGCCATTTCTATGCATTTCTATGACCAGTGTCACCTGTTCAGCAGCCAATCGTGCAACAGCTTTCCTGGCAATCGGCAGGCTTGACTTGGCTATCAGACCGCAGCAACACCAATTTTCTTGCTAGCGGTGTGAACATTGATTTGGGTCTTATATTTATCAGGGATTTAACTGGACATTTGTGTCCACATGTAGGCATGTCCTTTAAATTTTCAGCCCGAGAGTCATTCCGTCGCACATATCTTAATGGACAGTGATGGCGTGTTCAATCTTAAAAGCTTTTGAAGCCGTCCCCAGAGAACTCCTGATCCCCCCTCTCTCTCTCTCTTTCCTTTTGCTCTGTTTTTTTTTTTTTTTTTTTTTACCTTGCTATCTGTCCCAGTCCCAGTCCATCGCTCACCTTGTCTGAGGGATGGTGGACATGTGGGTGATGAGACCCACCACAGGAGTGTGATAGACACCTGCAGTGTGAGACACATGTGCTGGAGGGAGGTCATTATTCTGCCAATCATTCCTGTGCCACCCTAAATGTCATGAGCAAACCAGCTCACGTGCCAACAGTTACCGTGTCACAGCGTGATTCTGGGGAAGATAAATTCAGCCTTCGTTTCGTTACACTGAGTGGGAAACTTTCGTACAGTTAAAGCATGACATGATACTCCTGTTGGGGCTTGATGGAAAAATGACTTGAAACATTTAACCGCTCAAAATGCAAAATTTTAAACAAGTGATTCTGAAAGCTCTTCAGAGCAGTTTGGACTCGTGTATTTATATCCACCAATGAAACGGCCTGTGCAGTCAGTGGAATATCCAAAATTGGCTTTAAACATGTTGCCGGTAGATCACTGTGCTTTCCTGGTAGCTGCATTTCCTTTAGATGTGATCTTGCACTAGCTGTCCCAGCATTAATAAATAACACCGCCTTAGAGAAGGATGGAAATAATCTGCCCAGTGGTGACTTGAGTTGCCCACCACCACAGGACTGTGCCAAACACATATCACAACATTATTAGTGGAAATCCTTAGCACAGAGTTGAGGAGCTCATGTTTGCCTTTACAGCGGATAGGAATTTCCTGTCTTTCAGCTGTATTTCAGCCGCAGTACACTAATAACTTAACAGTATTTTTTTGCCATTGTTGTGCTTCATTGTTCAATACAGCATGTGGTAGTTTTTCTGCTTGAGTGTGGTCTGAACGTCCCGCATTTCTCCCAGTATCCAGGATGGACCTTGGCATCAGAGGGCTCTTTGTTCATGGCAACAGTCAATGACGATGCATCAGGCGTGTACACGTGCACCCCTTACAACAGCTACGGCAGCATGGGCTCATCAGAACCAACCAATGTAATCCTACAGGTCAGTCTGCACTGTACACCCTGTCCATCAGTACTGAGATTTATCGCTTGAGATCATTTAAAATGCAGAAGATACCCCACATCTCCGGTGTCCGAGCAGAAAAAGGCATGCCAACCAAAGTGAAAGGGCCGGCCAGATAACAGGTATATGGAAAGAACAAAGAATCCACACTCAGCAGTGCTCCCTCTTGCAGAATTTATCACCACACCTCGGTGATGTTTTGTACCATCCCGCTCTTCATCAGGCTGTGATTTTATGCAACTTTTTTTTTTTTTTTTTTCTCAGGGAGCATTGCAGTGTCCAGGTTTTCTGTCACTCCACATTACATTTCCTGCATCACAGATAGCAGATAGCCGGTCCATTACACCTGGAAGTATCAGGCACTGTTGTGGAAACTTGTGTACCAGTTCTGCTTTAAATTGTGCTGTATTACACCTGTCCCTCCATCCTATTGTTCTGTGTATTTTAATTAGCTGCAGCTGCATCTGTCACAGCAAATTAAAAACTTAAGAGAAATGACATTTCATTGACCTTTTCACTCCTATGTGTGAGCCCTCTGGCATTAATAGAAGTCAACTTAGACTTATCACAATGGCTGCACTATTGGGAAGTTAATTGTGTGGCTAATCCTTTTGTTATTAGGATAATCTTGTCCAAAGCAGCAGTAATCCAGTCTTAAACTCTATTGTTGCCATTGCTACAATCTCCTTGATTCAGCTATATTGCTTTGGCAACTCACAGGACCCCCCAACATTCAGCATTACCCCAGAGAAACAGTACAAACAGGAGGTGGGGAGGACCCTGCGCATCCCATGTCAAGGAAACGGGGACCCAGCCATTAATGTGACCTGGAATAAGGTTAGCCACCCTCAGTACAGGTTATTTGATAAACAAATACCTGTCCTGCATTACTCAAGCAAGTGCAAATTTTCATGGAGGTAACCATGTTAAAGGTAACCAAATCACCCTGAGGCTCACTTCCAGCTAAGGATATGTATGTGTTTAACACACCATTATTAAACCTTTATTTAATAATAATGTATTATTGTGTGTGTACAGATGCAAATATACACAGAAATGCACACACACACACACACATACACACACACACACACACACATACAAATATAGATATTCCTAATTATCTTTTAGATACAAATACAGAGAGATTTGTTCCGTAAATAAAAATATAAATGCAAATGGTCTGTGTATTCTTGATAGGCTGGCCTGGCACCACGCTCAGTTTACTCCGTAGCAGCCAACGGTTCCCTGCTGCTGCGGCCCCTCAGTAAGGACCACCAGGGGGAGTGGGAGTGCAGCGCCGCTAACCGCGTAGCCTCGGTCAAAGCCAGCACTCATGTCCTTGTCCTGGGTGAGTTTTTCCAGGTCAATTCTGAGGACCTATCTGAAGACAGCATTACAACATTTGTATTTTCTATTACGTGAGCAGCTCACAGTCTTCTTTTTTTTCTTTCGATTTATTATTTATTCTTTATTCCTATGTGTACCTCTATTATACCCAGCGCCCGGCCTGTTAGTGCCGGATGCCTGTGCCTCCGCTCCTCCTCCAATGGATAAATGTGGTACATCTAGAGATGACCCCTCAACTCTACCAGTACCAGGTAGTTGAAGTACTGGCTGCTTTCCACCAACTCCTCTCCATTCTCTCCATTACAGGAACCAGTCCCCATGTGGCTACTTCTCTGTCCGTCTCTCCAGGGGTGAAGCAGGCCAACATATCCTGGGAGGCAGGCTTTGATGGAGGATCAGCACAGACATTTTCAGTTTGGTGGGTGTAAAGCCTCCCACTTTCTTCTTGGGCTGTAACCATGGCAGCCATCGACAGCACTGCTATTACTCTATTGATCTCGAGGATGATAAATTCATTTATCTGTTATCACCTTATGGCAGCTACAATGGGATATGCTGCTGCAATAGTAGCTAGATAATGCAGCGGCTGCGCTAGCTACCATAGGTAGATATATGGCAATAGAAAACATATTTGTTCATGTGAATCGGTACCATTATATCAGTTTAGAAAGGACATATATCTAGCTTGTACACAGCGATACAATTTGTTTCACATATGGCCATAATCTATGATACAGAGTGAAAACCACCACCAAATAAAAGCCAAGTGATTTACTGGTAGGTCAGCAGTTTACAGTCAGCTGGGGATTGAGGAACCAGAGCCACTGTGCTACAAATGCAGTCTCTTTTTCACTTTAGCTAAGGAAAAGCAGTAAAACTTTGTATCATACAGTTGTAGTCATAACTTATTAAAAAGCAGATGGAGTCTTATTTTTAGTGAGGAATTACCCAGTAATACAATAGCATATGTGTGATATTTTGATTTACTCATGTTCACAACTCACAACTCATGTCATACCATAAGCAAGCATCTCATGATGTGCATTTTGAGAAAACTGGAACCTGGTCCAGTTATATAAATAAAGTGAAGATAAGATAAATATTAATTCCAGAGAATAAATTGGGTCATTGCATCAGCAAAGTATAGAATCTGGCTAAAACTAAATTAAGTAAAACCAATTTAACCTCACAAAGTGCCACTGACAAGCTGTCGTAGTGAGGCTATGATGACTTGATCGGTCTGACATGTTATGATCACTGATTATGTCGACTATTAACCTTGAGTCACATACATTTTTTTTTTCTGAAGGAACCCATTCAACTGTACCATACTGCTGCTGCCAGGTCAAAATCCTCATCAAATTAGACACTGAGATAAAACATGTACTTTTCCGACTGACATTTCTCATTTGACAGTCGTAGTTGATTATGAGTGGGTTTTCCTGAGCCCCAAGGTCATATTCAGACTGTTTTTTAAAGAGCCATATGAAACCTCAGTTCAGTAAAAACATGAAATTCACCATGTCTACAGTCACAAGGCTTCTCTGCAATAGCAGCGATATATCACTGTCATTTTTTTACCGCAAAATCTGGAGTTGATGATTATTATGAATGATTAATGAAACCTACTTTACTGTCATGTTTCATAAAACCAGAATCCCAGAATTCCCCACCGCTCTTTTGTTCTCACTTTTTCCTCTCCGTCTCCGCCGCTTTCTCTGCAGGGTAAAGCAGATTTCAGCGCGTGATAATGACGGGAAGCTTGATTGGTTCTCCGTGCCTGTGCCCCCCTCCTCTGGCACCGGACTGCAGGTGACAGGCCTGTCCCCCGCGACCGACTACCAGTTTAGCGTCCTGTCGCACAACAAAGTGGGCACGGGACCCTTCAGCGAAATCATCACCACCCGCACACTGGGTCAGTACCGCGCAGGGTGTCACCACTGCTTTCCTCTGCTTCCGCATTTGTCCCTAAGATTGGGTTATCAGTG
Source organism: Myripristis jacobus (assembly GCA_900302555.1). Classification (NCBI taxonomy): domain Eukaryota; kingdom Metazoa; phylum Chordata; class Actinopteri; order Holocentriformes; family Holocentridae; genus Myripristis; species Myripristis jacobus. Next base: position 14,337 of record OMLB01056192.1, read on the forward strand.
TCCTCACATTTTCAAGGTTGAATATCTGTGGGTATCACTGTTTTCTCTATTGTAATTTAATTTTCTCTAGAGGGTATCTGATTAATCGACTGAGGGGCTTTTATTCCCTCTCCATCAGATCCTCCACCAGGGAGAGGTAAACTAAAGCCCCCTGCACTGCTGTCAGCTAATCAGAGCTCAGCAGGTGTCGTTCTGCAGTGGTCTCTTCCTACCGCTCAGCACCCTCCCATCACGGGCTTTGTTCTCCAATCCCGCACCGAGCAAGGGGAGTGGTTTAATCTGGATGGGGACATCAGCGCCAACAGTAGTGAGATAATCGTTCCCGGCCTTCGCAAGGTAACAAGCCACTCTCACTACTCCCTCTGAGACTAATCAGTCCAGGCTCCTTGTTCAATGCCCGAGAGATTTTTATCTAGGCTATACCACTGCGATTTTTGCTTTTGTAGAGCCTCAATTATGCACGGTACATGGCAGTCATCACTTTTCTGTCTTCTTTCAATCTATGCATGCTCCCTTTTCGTCTCCCTGCCTGTCTCAAACCCCTCTTTCCTATATAGGCCTACACGAATTCAAATGAACTTCATTAGCATTGCAGGCACAGTCTCGTGTTGACAAAGTGTGGTTTCATCCTCTGTCCTCCCCACTGTGTGCGTGTGCGCGCGCGTTTGTGTGTGTGTATTTGTGTTTGCGCGCGCGCGCGTGTGTGTGTCAGGACTGTGTGTACGAGCTGCGGCTGCTATCTCGTCGAGGGGAGTTGCTGAGCGAGCCCAGTCCATCAGTCAATGTCTCCACCATAGGTAAGTGTTTGAGGCCAACCTTGCCTCACCCCACCCTCCATCCCACCCTACCCCTTTCTGTTTCTTTCTTTCTCTGTCCCTCTCTTCCTTCAGCTCTCTGACTCCCAGTCCCTCTGTTATGTAGTGTTAGACCAAAATTAGAGCAGGCCCCCAGGGAGCACTGTCCATTAGGAGTCTGAGTGATAGAAATAGACCCACTAATAACTTCTCAAAGAGTTAGCAATAGAATTTGTACTGGTCTCTCTGATTCTTATGCGAATGTGATATGAATGTTTCATTAGAAACGGTGCAGAGATATCAAACGGAGAGATCGGATGCTCCCACTGGTATAACCCGAGGACTGCTACAGTAATCAGAGCCATAGATTATATATTGTTTAACATCGCTGGAGTGATAATCTCAGTCTGACAAAGCAAATTATGTAAAATAGGCAAGATGACGATCCAGTGATAATGATAATCACAGAAGTAGTGGGGGTTAAACCCAGTTCAAACTGGAAAAATCAAACCCCGTAGCTACCTTTATTTATGAGATAACCTATTTTTTCAAGCGAGTGCAAATTGTATGATAGGTATGATATGAAATGATTTTTTACATGTAGTAAGTAGGAAAAGACAGATGCAAGTGGCATAAAATAAGATTGTTTTGAAGAATACAGTCAGATGATTGTACAGGTCTGAATACTGCATTTATATTTTGTTTCTTAGCTTTATTAGATTCTGTATTTTTTCTGTATATTGTTGCTGCTATGATAGTCCACTGTTAAGATTTTTTTTCCTGTTAAGTGTTCATGGTGGTAACTTCCTGAAGGTGATTACCAATAGTCACTGATGATAATGTCACAGGGATGGACATCTATCCCGCCACGTCCCGCCTCCTGGAGTTTGTCCCGGAGCCGTTACTGGCTGGTGTGATGGGCGGAGTGGGCTTCATGTGTCTGGCACTGGTCTTGCTCCTGGGGTCCGCCTGTGTCATCAGCCACAAACGGGACCAGCGCCGCAAAAAGAGGAAGGATGGTAAAAATGCCCCGCACTCGAGTGACTCACTTTGATGAACTACATCATGAATATCATCATTTATTCAATAAAATATTGAAGGCACTTTCAATCCATTGCATAAATCATACTTCACGGCATGGATTTTTGGCGCTATGCTTGTTCCCCACTTGTCCATTCAGTTGTAAAAGTTATTGATGCCATTTACATTACTTGCTAATTAGGGTCATTTCTCATTAGAGGCTGATAAATGGGAGTGTAATTAACTTTTTGGACACGGCTGGGTGCCTCAGGCCTTTTAATGGGCTCTTATTATGGTTGATTATGTTTTTACTTCTTGGTCAGTGTGGTTGTATCCTAATGAGTCAGATACCATCTTGCCCCTCTCCCTCCCTTTCAGAGCCTCCTCCTGCCATCTATAAATGCCCTCCATCGATGTAAGTATCCCTCTATCATGCCATTGTAATACCGCCCATTGCCCTTTACCTCAGCGTCTTTAGGCAACTAAAATAATTTAGAAACAACAGTGCTTCAATTATCATACCGTACCTGTCTAATTTTCTATTTCATGGCTTCTTCGTCTTGATCTATTGCTGCTACCTCTGTTTTGGTGCTCCTCTGCCTCTGTCTGTGTCTCTCCTTCGCCCGCCCCCTCTTTCGCTCTCTCACTTGCTCTGTTTTTCTCCATCTCTATTTCTCTCCGTCTTACACTTTTTCCTACTGTCTTTTTTCTTATTTCTCTCCCATTTCTCTCTCTCTCTCTCTCTCTCTCTCTCTCTCTGTGTATTTTAGAAGGACGTCAGGCACCGGCAGTCCAGACAGTGTGCTAAAGAAAAGCCTACTTCAAAACCATACCCTGTATCCCACCACCTCCTCTACAACAACCTCCTCTTCACAGTCAGACTGCTCCTCTTTTAGCAAGTGCAGCCACAACGAGTATCAGAACCAGCGTCAGCACCTCATGTCCACATCCCATGATCCTCTTAACCCCACCTATAATAGAGGTCACCTCACCAGGGCAGCATCCTCTCCAATTTCCCCTCCCCTGGAGCTGATCTCTAGAGGTCCAGATGGGCGCTTCATAGTCCAGTCCTACGATCATGTCCATCCCAAGAGGGACCCAAGGAGTGGCCGCTCCCAGCCCACTAGTGTCCAAAGGTCTGCGTCACTGTGCTCAGCAAAGAGAGAAAGGTTGGAGCCACCATTTGTGCTCTCTGTTGATCTCCCACCTTGCAGACAACCAGAAAGTAATTCTACCAGCCAAGTTCAAGCAGTGGCCGGGCACCTGTCTCCTCATGGCCATTGTATCTTGGATCAGAAGCCAGGCTATGAGGGCTCTCCTGACCACAGTAGCCTCTATTCAGACAGCAGCCATAGCATAGCTACAATCCCCCATCCAGACAGAGGCATCAGTGCCACATACCCTATCCTGAAGAGCATTGGCCAGCCCTCCACGACTGCCAGCACCTTGGTGCTCCAGATGGAGCATGAGAGGGAGACGGGCAACCTGAGCCGCTGTCTGATATTGGCTCAGGAGAGGGAGGAGTTGGAGAGGGAGCTGTGGAAATACACACAGGATAGAAGCATGAGGGGAGAATTGGAGAGGGAGAAGCCAGATATGGAGCTAGAGAGGAAGAGGAGAGAGCCCGATGGCGATGAGTTTTTGTGGAAAGTGAAGAGCAGCACCTTGCCACACCGCCACCCCCACGGCAGCAAGAGGAGCTGGAGTCTAGCACAAGGCCCTTCTTCTTCATCCTCAGTCCTCTGGGAAGCCCATCCTTTCCTCTCCCCCACCACCCTGAACCCGTCTTGTTGTAGCTCCAAAACCCATCGTCCTCCACTCTCCTTCACCGAGCAGATCCCTCTTCAATCTGAGGAGGCAGACTGTTTTTCCAAAGGCAGATTAACTCTCCCGCATCCCGCTTCAAAGCAGCAGCGACATGCAAAGGTAGATGCAAGAGAAGGGGGGTATGATAATTCTTTGCAGTTCACAGTAAAAGAAATGCAAAGGGGTGATTCATACTCCGAGGCTCTGAGGCATAACAACCGTAGCCGTGGCAGCCTTTCAACGTTATCTTCCCATACATATACGGAAAGATCAAATTTGACTGTCAGCGCAGTGCCAAGGTCTTCCAAAGCAGAGATACTGCTCACCAAGCCTATTGAGACGCACAATGATGATATGTGTGTTGAGATGTGTGTGGATGAGCCAGAGTTAGAGGTCTGTGTGATGCGCCCTACAAAACCCATGCTGCACCACAGAATTGCCTCTCACGTACAAGAAGGGTACTCACCGACACATAAAAACCAGTATGAAGACAGCATGAAGAGGAACACAAGCTTCAGCTGCCACAGTCTCACAACCAGGGATTTTCAGAAGGTGCCATCTTCTCCACTGCCTCCAGGGTCAAAACTCCAGAGAGATGTGAGCCAAGGCTCTCAGAACTGGGACTGTAAGCAGCGCAGTAAGAGCCTCGACTTCAAAAGACAAAGCCACAGTACTTTTCTGACACCTGATGCCTGGATTGATTCTCTCAGCCAGGAGAACTGCTCTACTGCATCTTCCTTCCAACTAGACACTCTGGACGGGGGACCTCAGGGCACCTGTAAGACGCTAAAATCTCCTGCAAATCCTCCCTCTGCTGCTCCCTCGCCTTTACCCCATCTCCGAGAGCAGACTCCTGGTGCCTCTTGTTCATTTCCTATTGTGGAAACATTATCTCCAAGGAGCAGTCCACAGAAGCTTATCCCAAATCCCTCTGTGCCTTGCCACTATGAACCCAGAAGGAAGGCTTCCAATCTCCCTGATGCCTGTAGGTGGCCGATCACCCATCAGGAGGCCCAAAGGTCCATGGAGCACATGGAGGCCATGAAGGAAGCTTCAAGATGCTCACTGCCCGGTGGCACTGAGAGGGGTCATACAGACAGCCCCCGGATGCCAGAGGCCACACTGTACAGGGGTTTCAGCTGGCCTGCACCAGACCAAGAGTCTAAACCACTGCCCAAAGGGAAGGAGGTGAAATGGGAAAGCGAAGACGAGAGAGAAGAGGGAGATAATGCCCAGCACAGTGGTCAGGGGGCAGAAGTGGAGATCGGAGACCTTGGGGGAGTGCCAGAGTCTGGAGGCAGCTACAGCAGTTATGCCAGCAGTGGCCGGGGGAGTTTAGAGCCGGCTAATGGACGGCTGTCCCTCTGCATGTCCCCGGCGCTCACCAGCTCACCGGAGACTGTAGAGGAAACCCAGGAGAGCACAGAGGACAAAGACCTTCACCAAACTGAGCAAAGCAAAAGGTATTAAAGCATTCTGAATATAAATGTATATACATGTACATTTTTTATGCAGTTCATCTTGAAAATATGGACAATGTCAAACCAATATTCAACAGCAGCTAAGTTAATTTAATACAAAGGAAATCTACTGCATAATTCACTGTTTTGTTGCTCTTGCTGGAGGGAATGAGATATCATCAGTCTCCTCTGCTTTCGCTACACATTGCATCACTGATGTGTGCGTGAACAAGAAGTGAGCAAGGAGCAAAATATCTAACGTATAATGTCTGAATAAGTATTAAGAATACTAAAGAGAGGAATAATAGCACAGGTGCCTCAAACATTCTGTTCCGTTGTATAATATAATGGAGTTTACTGCTTGAATGAAGGATAAATGACAGTGTTTGGGTAGAAGAAGAATATAGAGCAGAAATATCAAGAGGAAGAGAATTGTGTTTTGTTTGACACAGGGTCTCTAATGTATTTATGTGTGTTCTAATGGGAGCCGAGTGCTGCTACCAGACACTGAGTATGTGTGCGAATGTGTGCGTGTGTGTGCGTCATAACTTGAGCAACAGCCTAATCTGTCTGAATATTTGTTTTAGTTACTCACAGCAGGTGACGTTTTGTGCTCTCCCCAGGCGAAAGGCCTCGGTTGACGAGAATTATGAGTGGGATTCTGCTGATGTCTGCTCGCAGCCTGGAGACCATGACGGTGAGGACGATTTCTCCTTTTCATGTTAACTCATAGGCAGGCAGCTCATGGTTTCCTGATGGTGATCCATTTGGATCAAAACATCACTGGTGAAAACCTAGCTAATATTATGTGGATTTCGACAATTCCTCCATGAGTCAAACTCAGCCCTACGGCGGAACTGAATGTACATACAGTACGTGTCTGCTGCCTTCAGTTTCACCCATCGTCTTCCTCTGTTCATAGCATGTGTGGGAGTGCAAGATGGAGTGGGGTGCGGGGTAACAGGGCACCGGCATTTCATGGAATTACATGAGTAACAACTTCCTTTACCGCAGGCCCGCCGCCTTCGCTGAATCTTCAGAAACCTGCCTCTCGCTCGAGCCTCCCCAAAATGCACTGCTCCACGAAGGCGCTGAAAACTTGCACCCAGCTCCCCGTGCTCCAGGGCCGTTGTCAAAGCAGCTGCTACTCTGAGCCAGAACCAGACACCGTGCTGTTCTGACAGCTGCAGCCCTCGGCCCGGCTCAGTTTGATGTGTCCTTTCACCCACTGACTCATATCAAAGAACATTAAAAGTACCTGTGGCAGCACGGTGAGCTTTTTCCTGTTCTTTGTCACTTTTGACCAGTCTAATTACTGTTTTAAATCCAAAAGAGGATTATCAAGCTAAAGTACAGGATGCCAGTTTTAGATCGGGTGTTGGTTCAGCGTGGTTCCTGTGTTAAACTTAATTTGAAGCAAGCTAGTGTGAGAAGTTGGTAGACAGAGCAAGTCTCTTATTTCCAGCCAAGTATATTTTCTTCAGTTAATACAAAACACGTCTCAGTTCATCAAATCAATCAGCCGGTGTCTCCAACAGGTTCAACTCACATAATCATATAGTGAGCATGTGTATATATATATAACAAGATGAACCCATTATGCATCACGGTGTCTACCAAAGGATGCCTATCAGCCACAGCAAATGCAATCAATCAGTGTTATTTATTATAAAGAATAAATAGCAAACATAATCACAACTATACAGATACCCGCCTAAAAAAAGAGACCTTAGGAGGAATTGTATACTTATACCTGTCTGGGTTTCCTATATAGAGAGACCTTTATCTAATTTGAAAGATGAAAAATTAAGTCTTCTAACATCACAGAAGATCACATCGAAAATATCACATGTAAGACTAATGTGTGCAATGTCCACAGGTGTTAAGACAAGTCAAATAACCAGATAATAAAAATTTGCACTGAACTTTCTTTAAGCAGTCATAGCCAATGTCAGCCGTGAAAAAATACAATTCGATAAGTAAAAGTCATGTTTGCGTAAAACCCTTTCAACGCTCGTGCACCTTGAAACGTTTGTTGAGGTTGCTAACCCATCAACACCCCCGCGCTCTTCACATTCTCCTTTGAGACAGTCTGCCGAGCATTAACGTAGTTGTCAGCGTCTCAGAGCACTTCACCGGTTGTTGATGCAGACTGGATTTGACACGTACTCCCGTGTAGTTTGAAACACATTGTTCATTCAGTGACTCAGTGTTTATACCAGGGAGGGGAAAAAACAGCCTCACCCATTACCAAATGAACGCTTGTGACTCTGGCAAGTAACATTTTTGACATCACCAATCACTTTGGAATCATTAAAAAAAAGATATATATATATATATTGTTTTGACAAATTATAACTACTAAAGAAAAATAGAATTTAAAAGAATCTTACCTTACCTTTTGTAAAGGAATTTTTATATTTATTTAAATCAATCATGTCTGCTGTATAATCATATCTGATATCTGATTACTTTTAATCTTTAACCATGTATGACTTACACCATGTTGGACTTTATTGCTTGGATCGGTGCTATAAAGTGCGTATTTAATCTGCCACAAAGGTAGTATCAAGGAGTGTCCTCGCCGTGTGACAATGTTAGCTTACTCGTAGCCAGCAACAGAAGAATGTGTGAGAAACGTGATGAATGGAGCAGATGTGTCTTACAGCTTGTAAGAAGAAGCCGCAGCAGCAGCCTTGGTTTGTTGGAAGATAACAGAGCAGAACGATACGAGATAAGAGAGAGGCAAACAGAAAAATTGTTAGGCCTAGTGGCAATGTGGCGGTGGCGGGGCATGTGCACGCTTTAACTGCAAGTGCAAGTTCATTTGTATTTTAATAGTGTTTTGTGTGTATGACAGACGTTTATATTACATTTATAAAACAATAATAAATTATAATAGTTGTAATACTAAATAACGGGAAGCAGCCTGGTTCAAACAAATAAAGCTCTTTAGCCTAGAATTGAAAAAGCTTACATATATGATATTATACATGACATGACACGACACCTTACCTTATCTTATTGCTGAAATTAATTTTTGTCTATCTTAAAATTCAATTAGTATCAACATCAGGTCTTAAAAGTCATTACATAGTCTTGAATTTGAACTTGTGAAGTCTTAATTTCCACATGAACATTTTGTCATATTTAATTAATGCATCTTTTAATTTCTTGTTGTCAAAATTAGTCAAGCTCTTCTCCATGAAAGTTTATATTTCCTCTGTTACAAAACTCTAAATCGACTGCCAACCGAATACTTTCTTCATACTGACGTGCTGCACTTAACCCACTTTGTACTTACTCCCATGCACTGCATTTACATGCACACAGAAACCAGATTATTCACTTTGGCATCTGCGGCCAGAAACCCACAAAAGCCTTGGACTGCCTGTCCTGAGTTCTGTGTAAAAAACAAAACAACAGCAAAAAGTCAGATTTGGTTAGATTTATTCTTGCATCAGCTGCTATCTAAGCTAAAAGGGTCTTCACATAGTCAATATCCAACCATATTCCTACTTAAAACCTACCTTAGCACAGGACCAAATATATAGTACTTATCTTTACATTTACCTGCAGCGCTGGTTTGAAATACAATTTTTTTTTCCAGAAATGAGTCATAAATTTGGTAAGGAGTTGTCTTGAAAAGGTCTTAAAAAGCATGAAATTTAAATATCTGATACCTGTAGGCACCCGGGATTAATAGCAAAGGGTCAGTCAAGTTGTGGGGTTCACCCTTGTTTATCTTCTATGGACATAAAGGAAAATTAGCTTGAAAGAAACATGCTGAGGTAACCCTTTCCTTCGTGAACTATGATGGAGGAGGAAAAAAAAAAAAGGTTTCTGCTTGCTGCTCTAGCTTAGGGCCTTTACATTAGTCAACCGAATAATTAACTCATAACTCCATATTGTACAAGGGCACTGGGGGGTAGCCATCCCGTAACTGAAATACCACAGAGAGGCTTGCAAGAGGCTACATTTACTGCAAAGCAATGTTTCACTTTTGGTAGAGCATTTTAATTTCCTGGTGCACACACCTCTGTGGAGGTTCATAAAAGATCAACTGCCCTGTGCTGCTTTGGGGATCTGTAGTCAGCAGTAATTTTTGCCCTGATTTTGAAATTGACTGTAAATGTTGTGCTCTGAACGCATTAAATATGTATGGACAAATAGATCAATTTAAAATATTTCATTTCTTTATCCTAGATAATAGTTTTCAGGTAATGTGTCCTGTCTGCAGTTATTGACATTTAAACCTAAATGGGGAAGCTGAATGTCAGGTTGGACAGGAGATCCCTGTGGGGAGTTGCTGCTGGAAGTCGACTATTGATGTAGTTGTGCCTGCGAAAAAGTGGAAAAATGTTTGACCAATAAAGAGGTACACAGCGCAGAGTGTGCAGGTCAAATGCACGGTGCTAAATCGTTGCCAAAACCTAACAAACAAACAAAACAGGGCTTATGCACATACATTACAAATGCAGTGTGGTTTGCAAATACAAAACCCCATTAGCAAACTCATGAAAAATGTTTCCTGTAAAGACCAAAATCCAACAAAAACAAAAACATCACCATCATCCAGTGGCAGCTGGCAGTGGCTCAACC
>OMLB01056194.1:0-14233 GCA_900302555.1 Myripristis jacobus
GTTTAAATATATGTACCCAGTATTCATCACATATAAATCTAAATACATTATGGAGGATATTTATAAATATAAAATGACATATATTACGGGATTTAAACACATATATATTCATATGCAATAGATTTCAATATATTGCAATTCCATATATTTAATGTAATATATTCTGACATATTACCATATATTTCATTTAATATATTGGAGTTGATTGACTCATCTGCCACCCCACCTTCATCCTGATGCAGACTGTCTCGCTCATTGTACTCTCCCATGGTGTGTAGTACAGATAGGAAACATACTTCCAACTGAAATACACTGAAAGGTGTGCTGACTGTTATGAAAAAAACTGGACAGTTCATGTTCAAGGACATGAAACTATAGATTACAATTCGTGACTACTGCATGTAATAAACTGACGCTGGGCTGGAATGTCACGTCCTTTCTGTGATAAATATGGTAAACAGGCAATGGAAAAGCAGGAAAATCCTTGTTACCCTATGTTGCTTTACTTCCCCTTTATACATGACTAATTTTCCATGACACAAAATCAAGAAGTCACAGTATTAAGTATCCCATGCCTTTAATATTGTGTCATTTTGCTAATGAACACAGTCGGCGGCTCCAGTGATGATGTTGCATGCTATAGACCCAACACATGGAAACACACAGGCCGGTGCACACGCTCCATCTGCCTTCCTCAGACTCACACACACACACACACACACGCTAATACCAACATATGGCACACTTGTTCTCAGTTATTAGTGAATGGTATTTTATAGAGCTATTTATAGTTGCGTGATCTGTCTGATTTGCTTTGTGTGGCAGAAAGTCAACTTGGAAATTGAAGCTAGCTGAAGGCGTTTCAAGTGAAGCCAGGCAGACGGCTCCAGCACAGTAGAATTATACATTTTATTGGCGTGCATGCTGCTTTTCCTTGCCTTGCTCTGCTGTCCACAGTCCCTCAGTCAAAGTAATGGATTAATCTGTGATATTGACATCAGCAGGTCTCCTGCGATTGAGCCTATTCATATGTTGGCTTTGATGCAGCTTTTCTCAAATCTGTGCACACACTGTATCGGTATTTTGGTGTAACTAAAAATACTGATACAATTACCTACATCTGTGCAATGAGAGGGCTTCATTAAAGGCCTTCAATGTCCTCATTTTTAACTGGAAAACTCAAATTCTCACTGGCGCCATCCTCCGCAGCACAACCCCTGCTTGGCTGTCCCCATGTTGCTGTAGCCAAACAGTGGAAGAAAAGAGGCTGGAATTACAGATTCTTACGCGAGCCTAATCTCTACGGACACCTTTGCACATGGAAACTACTGTAAACCAACCACAAGAAAAACAGTTCATCACACATACACAGTAAATATTGCTGAGAGGAGGTTTGAATCAGAATATTTGAAGTCCCCACTCGGCAGGCGATGCAAGTCTTTTAAAAGAATTACAGGGAACCGAGTTGACAAAGTGCGTACGTTTTGGAATGAATTTTCTGCCCAGTGTTGAAAAGTGCCTGAGCTCCGTGCGTGCTTTCTCCTGTAAAATGTGCAGACATTGGGGATTATGTTGTTGTATCTTCAGTTTTAATTGTCTGAGAAAACAGTGAAATATGTTGCCTCGAGATGTCACAGTGACATGCAGTCGGTGTGGGAGGTAGAGCTTGGATGATGGACAACCGGGCTGCTGTCAGCTGCTACAATGCACTGTGCTTTCCATGCTATTTTGAGTCTTTTACTATTCATAGCCCGGGCAGGGATTGGTAATTTTTGAAAATAAGTTTGGTCTTATATTTCACAAATGGCTGCTACAAATCAATATCTTCACCACAACTATTTATTTATTCATAAAGGGCTTATTAGAGTATTAGAATTGCCTTCACTAACTTGTCATTAGTGACATGTCTCTCCAGTGGAAAGTTGGGTTCCCGTAAACTTGCAAGGCACCCTCATTAACGCACTGTAAGTCCACATTACACCCTGTTAGCTTGTCTCACATCGTGACCTCTTGTGATGTGGGGGGAGCTGAACAAGCTGTGTAAAAAGGGGGGTAATCCCTCTGGGCCAGACGAGGCTGATTGGATAATGCTATAATAACACAGCAGACTGAGAGTCATAGTGGAGGGACACCACACTGCCGCAGTCAGACTAATCTGTGGGTCTGAGGCAGGGAGGACCAGCGGCTTTATCTGTGCCCAGCGACCACTGTGGTTTGTCTTTTCACAGCTCCCAGCATTTAGCAGCCCTGCTCTCGGGTTTGCTTTCCAGCTGGGGGAGTAACGGTGTCCCCACACTGACGCACAGTCTTGCCTCTTTGTGGATCTCCTTGACTTCTCAGAGGGCAGGATACTATCTCTGCCCCGAGTCCCTGACTAAAAAATAAGCCTAAATGTCAAACAGGTCCAAAGATAGAAGATGGTTGCTATTGTTGAAGCCTGGCGATGTGTCATAGCCGTGATGCTGTGAACCTTTCCTTAATCCAGGTTTCCAGTCGCTCACTTTAGTCAAAGTTGTCGGTAACTGTTGACATAGTCATCAACATAAATGTCCATTTTTCTCCTATCAACATGTAATACAACAGTGATTCAATTGGTTGTCATTTCACAGAAGCTTCTATGTTTGCTCTAAAAACGTGGTGTCTTGTAGTTCTCTTCTGGAAAACAGACACTGGGGCAGACAGAGGTGATGCATTAGGAAAAGGCCCTTCTATAGTCATAAGTGGTACGGTCCCTTTGTAATATTATTTTTTGGGCATTTCTGCTTTATTAGACAGTCCCAGCAGAGAGAGTCGGGAAAGACGGGGCAGATTTTGGAGATGACAGAGATGATTGGAGATGATGGAGCAAAGGGTATGGTCCAAAAAAGGACCACTCCAGTGATTTTGCATATTTGACCAATGTACATTATCACAAAACATTTTACAAATCATGCGGGTTACTAAAGATTCCACAACATATAATCAAAGCCCTCTAATTCTACGCCCACCGTAGAATCTTCTGCTTCTACTACTGAAGTTGTCACCATTCATAAACTACTGAATTAATAATTTGGCCTGTGGAGCAAATGTTTCCCAAGGACGATGCGTGCTTTCTGATCATATAGTTCCAGGGACTAGTTAGAGAGGAACTAACCAGTGGGGATGTTTCCCAAGAACTACGAATGTTAAAGGGCTTTTTTTCTGATTGCATTCACACCGCCTGAAACATAGAAGTGATTTGAACTGATGGTTAGTAGACCAACGCCATTTCTGCGCGTGAATGGGTGCATCATCAATAAACTGGCTCTGCGCACTTTTAATTTATCTAATGTTACATTACCAGCAAGCCTAGTATTTTCTTCACATGTTGCATAATATACAAGGAGCCAGTAGCCTTCTGCAGAGGTTTCTGCTTACTGACTGAGCTCATGGAGCCGCTGAAGACATCTTTATTATGGTGATGGAATACTGATCTGAAGCGGGTCTCTGAAAGTTCATTTTCATATCGTAGTGGAATGAATGGAAACCAATAGCTGGATGAAAGGCAGGAAAAAATGATGTCAGAGTTCTAAAATGTGACTGATTGCTTTGAGAAAATATTTGATTCAGTTCAGTTCCGTTCCGTTCAGTTTTATTTGCACAGCGTCAAATCATAACAACGGTTATCTCAAGGTGCTCTATAGAGACCCAACGGATTTTGGCCCTTCTCAGGAACCAAAATCTCCCCCGTGAGCAAGCACATGGCGACAGTGGTGGGCAAAAAAACCCTTTTAACAGAAGCAAAACCTCGAGCAGAACCCAGCTACGGGTGGGCGGCCATCTGCCTCGACCGATTAGAAGAAAACTTAAGTAAATACATTTTGTCGACATTCCTTTAAACACGGAAACTGCATTGACATAAAATCCAAGGATGAAGACCTCAAAGTGCTGCCTACTCTGTTTAACTGACAGGTGTGATCTCTGGGAAGTGCAGTGCAAGAACATGACAGCGATGAGTTTGCTTCGCTGACACTGACATTGACAATGACTGCACCAAAGATGAAGACAAAATAGAAAAAAGGGAGGGAGGATTATCACTTTAAATGATGGCTTCCTGCCTTATTTTTCAGGTGTCATGAGGTGGACAAATAACTCGTTTTAAAACATAACAAGGTCGGGCTACTTTAAAACATGACAAATTCATTTTACTCTGCTTTTTCGCATGTGTGAATAGGAAATAGAGCCAATACCCAGTCTTGGACTCTGAGTATGTCCATGTAATGCCCAAGCAGTTGTGAAAACCCTTCAGCTCAATGCTACAAGGCAGACTTAGTGAGCATGACCTAATGCTTGTTCAGAGCCCAGCCAAACAGCCCCCCTGCTACGACTCATTTACTTGACCAAAAGTAACTTTTCAGATGATTTTATATGTAATGATCGATGATAGGTAATAAATAGGCTCTGAAAAGCCTGGTTCTTGAGCCGTGGTGAGTGCTCGCATTTTTTATTCACCGTGGCAGCTCGTGGTAAACCGGAGGCCTACTCCTAACTATTGTGCATTGTTAGGGTTACGGCCCGACGTGCAGGTGTATTCCATAATGACTCTTGAGATATCTCATGTGGATTGAAACCATTCTACTGAAATGAAGTAAAAATGCAGTGCTTGTGTGTGTGTGTGTGTTCAGTTTCAGTCTTAGAGCCTCAGCGTGAGGACAATTTCAGGACAAGTTAGGGAATTTTGCTCAGTCCACTTTTTCAAAGGTTAGAATTGAGACTTTGGTTTAAGATTAGGCCTGTAGTGGGTCAAGGAATTAATGTAGACCAAGCTTCTCATGAGTATAAGTAGCAGTACAATATGTGTGTGTGTGTGTGTGTGTGTGTGTACCCTCCATTATTCATCCTACCTTTTGTCACTGGAGCTGTACATTTTTGTCAAGGTACAACTCAAAAACTGTAAACGTTTTTTGGTCTGAGAGTGTAATAACTAGTGTTCCTGAGGCTGTTAGTATTTTCACAGACGAATTGCCAAAAGGGCTTGTGTATGTCGTTTTTCCTTGAGTGTGTGTGTGTGTATGTGGAGTGTGAAGAATGAGAGGAGTAAAGCAGTTGCTCCTCTGGTTGGTGACATTGGGAGTTAATGTTCTGTGAAAGAATCAATTTATGTCAACTTAAAAACCCAGCAGAAATGTGAGAAGACATTTGTAATTCATGGCTTTATTCGGTCTCATAGCAATGATGGGGAATTTTGAGCAAATTTCTCATGGGCCCACATTGTTGACAGCCAGATTACTAATAAAAATTATGATCTCCTCAAGAGTTAGGTTTATTTTATAGTCAACACAGAGGCATTATTTATTGATCTTTGGGGTTTGACTATGTTATTGATGTTGATTTAGAGAGTGGGATAGTGTAGCCTGAGCCAGTTTGACTGATTTTCAAACTTTTCAATACCAGAATAATTGAAAATGATCAAAAGGAGTAAGTGTTCTGGACAGGGATGTTAATGAAGATAAATCTGACCCACGCCCACTGGTCTGTTTGGCATCACCGGCCAGCGTTTAAGTAGGGGAGTAAACATTTCTCTGAAGGAAGTAAAAGAGCCCAAGTAATGAAATGGGAATATTTTGAACTGGGCAGCACATCATTCTGCATAGCCTTCTGGAGTTGCCATCTTATTGGGATGGTTTGTGTGCTCCTGTGACTCCGGGAGCTGTGTTGTCTGGAGCATTTAGCGTTTAGGGGCTCGACTCAGTGTTGCAGAGGCCTCTATGCAAAGTCAACACATGGAAACAGGCATCTCAGCTTAGGAGAGGCAAGCACCTGGCGGCCACACCTATTAGAAGTGAAGTTAATGATGAAATAGCATATGAAAACTGTCAAAAACTTCTTTATCTGCTGCTTCTTTATCTGGCTGCGGAGGATACAGCATTCGTATCCTCCAAATTCAGCTAGAAGGCCGCATTTCTCATTTGAAGGAGACCTTGAAATGGGACAGGTTGATCATTTGCTGTTTTTTGGGTGCTGGGTATGCTGAACTTTGACTGGTTGGGTGTCTAGTTCACAAACAGAACGACAGATTGAAAGTGCATTTTGAAAACCAGAAATCTCAAGACCCAGCCATGTAATTGTTGAATCATTGGTACTGATCACCAATCCCACCAACTCCCCACTTGTACATTAGGGTCATCCTGTACTATGGCAGTAGAAATCTTACTTATTATGCCTTAAGACTGTTCAACTTGAAAAACAAGTTGCTGTAGTTGTTGGTCCGTGGCCAGGTGTGGTTACATGGGTTGGGTGTATTTTGTGGACACAGCACACCTCTGCCCTTGCTTTCGTCCCCCTTACAGTAGCTGGTGTGGGGCCCCTGGGGGCCCAGTCTGGGTGTCTGACCACGGCTCCCCATGCAGTCTCAGTGCTCCCAGACTCTTCTGTACCCTCCTTGGTGCCGGTTTGTAGCCAGCTGGAGCGGGGCTAAGGCCCACACAGGCTAGACACCACCAGGGACCTGCCCCCTCCCCCTTCTGTTTCTACTCCCTAGCCCCCATAGCTCCCTAAACCTCAGGCATTGCCACAAATAGCTGATCTCCCTGCCAACAAACACACAGCAGAAACTCACAGTCTGAGCTCTGATTTTTGCCTCTCCTTCCAATGCCCTGGTAAACATAGCTCAGTTGTAAAGTTGGCGGGGGCGGCCCATCGTTTGACGAAGGCGGGATTCCACACGCTGCTAAATCCACCCCAGTTTTTCTGTTTTTGAGGCAGCAGTGATGTCATCCATCTGTCTGTGGAGCAGCCACAGTGTCAGACTGTGGGTTCGGCCACTCTGATAGGCTGACGACGGCGTGGGCAGGCTGGCGTACGCCACAATGTCATAACTGTGGGACCGGGCCCACGGCTTTATGGGAACGCTGCATGTCGACCCAGTTGTTTGCAAAACAACGGCCATCCATCTATCTGTTGTTCTTTCCCCTATTTTATAGAGGCACATTTCATGTCAGTCTACCACAAACTACTTTCTTTGCCAACATGTTTTTTTTTTTTTTAACTTCATCTCCAAAATATCAAGTGGCTCTCATTTGGTTGAATTATTCTCACTCTTGATCATATTAATTTCGCTTGTCTTCCTGAATGTTCTTGATTGTCTTTAAAGAAATTGTGAGAGGGGATTCTATACGCAGTGTGGGGTGCTTTCACGGTTGAACATACACATGTGACAAGCGGGCTATTAAAAGCAGCAGTGGGCGTTGTGCAGTCCTGTGTTGTGGATAATGTCTGTGGTGGCGGTCAAAACCCATAGAGTTTCACTTGTTATGATACCAAAGTAGAAAGGAATACATCTCTGGCTCACGTCAGAGGCCTCAGAGTGAGCCTGCTCTTACCAACACTGCCAGAGAGTCTGCCAAAAGAAGCCTGTGGCCGTACGACAAACTTACAGTAAAATCAGACTCACACACAGCAGCGTACAGTACTGCAAACTGACACTTGTAAACACACAGTAAAAATGTTCATATCCAGCTGAGGCATCAAACTGCTCATTGGCAAATTGTTTAGAAAAGAACAACACAATATTCATATAACACTAAAGATCAGGATTTGTACAGCTAACATTTGGGTTCTTAAAAGGACCATACCAGTGATTCTGAATGTTTGGCCCATTTACCGCAATGTACCCACATTTTACACTGCAGCAAACCATTTTGCAAATCATATAGTGTTACCAAGGATTTATAATCAAAATCCCTCTGTTTTCAAATGTGAATTTTTGGTTCTGCAGATAACAAATTGGTTGCCACTCAGATTAAATTTTCATTCAATTCAGTTTCATTTGTATAGCATCAAATCATAACAGAAGTTATCTCAAGGCACTTCAGAGAAACCAACCAATACCGGATCTCCCCAAGCAAGCACAGGGTGACAATGATGAGGAAAAAAAAACTTTTAACAGGGACAAAACCTCAAGCTGAACTCGGCTCTGGGCGGGCGGCCATCTGCCTCGACGGGAAGTGTTCATTACCCACAGAACTAATAGTTGGCTGTGTAAAGCAATTATGTTTCCCCTGGGACTCTTTTGGGTGGAGCGAAACGGTGGGGAGACTGTTTCACTCCGCCCAATTTCAAGTCATCAAAACAAAACAGTGCTGCTGCTTTTATTAAAACGAATATGGACAACTTCATTACATGGAGTACTGGTGTAAAGAAATTTTGAAGTTCACTTTCACATCGAAACCAGTGGCTGGATAGAAGCTAGAACACATGACATCAGAGTTCTTAAATTTGACTGCTTGCTTTGAGAAAACATTAGCAGAAATATGATGTCCATACATTTTGTTTATATTATGCTAAACACGGAAAACCACTGGTATGGTCCTTCCCACAGATTTAATGGTAGAAGTGGCTACATTCTAAAGAGTTACCGTCTAATTTACACTACATGAGGGTTCCACTTGGCATAATGCAGCAAGCCCTGATTGGCTGTAAGGACTGTTGGTGAGAAACACAATAAGGTGCACAGTAAGATGTGATAACGAAAGGCCTATCAAAACGAGGCTAAGCTATTGAAAACAACCTACCCCCACATATCAAGCTCAGTATATGGGTTTGGGGTGTTTCTGAATATATTCAGTTGCTCAACAAGTAGAGGACGGTGCTACATGTGAGCAGCTGGTGCAGCAAGGCATTCGACTACGAAGGCTAAAAGCCTCATTCTCAAGCCAAATGAGAAAGCACTTACTTTAAAATGCAACAGTAAGTACATCAAACGAGTCTTAGCCCCCTAGCAATATGAAGTTAGATCTTCAGCCGCTCAGAAAGACAGAATATCAAACAGACTGCCTGTGTATCAGCAGCATCTGGACCCCCCCAGACACGATTAAGGGAGAGGCTGCTGGCAGTCTCTGGCAGCTGTGTTCAATTGCAACTTTTAGGAGGCTGGAGAGGCGACGCCTCCCACCCTGAGGACTGTGCAGGCCAGCCGGCTGTGATGCTATGACAGACTGGAAACAGCCCTGTCCTGACAGTCTGCACCGTCCCACCCACCGGGGCTGCCGCCAGCCCATATCTCTGGGTGGTCACTGCCTGGCGACCCACTGACCATGACTTTGTTATTCTTACAGCCAAGGCACTGTGTGTGTGTGTGTGTGTGTGTGTGTGTGTGTGTGTTTGTTTCAATTTGTCTATCTGTCTGTCTCTCTGTCTGTCTGTCTCTAGCAAATCTCCAATCAAGCATGTGTTTGGAAATGTTGATGAGAAAATTAAAGCTATACTGCAACAAAGTGCTTATGCTCACTTGAGGCAGAACCATTTTGTGGAAGAAAGTATGCAATAAAGGGAAATGGAAACCAATTTGTTAAGTAAGATGAAACGCTAATGATGCCAGTGGTATATTAGGTAAATTTCAGGAATCCATAAATATCATTCCTTCCGTCCTTCCCATCTGTGATGTATAAACATTAGTTGGTACATTAAAAAATGATCAAACACATTTTTTTTGTTTTTATCTTCCAGCATGGAGCATGAAAAATGTCCAATACTTAAAGGGACAGCGAAATAAAATGTGCAAATTTTCACTAAAATAGCTTTTATTGTCACTTTTTGGTACAGAAACCATCACAAAACTTTGAGAATCTGAGGTCCTGTCAGTGCAGAGAGAGGCCTGTGGGCTGATCTGTGCTGATTCAAGTGAGCCTGAAAAGTTACTTCCACACAAAGGAGTGGAGCGAGCCAATCAGGATGTGACCTCTGGGTTTATTCCCCCTGCCCTCCCCCTTTGACTGACTGTCCAGCTGCACCTGGGAGCCCGTGTTAGCCTGATCTGGCTTCAGCAAACCATAGCAACAGTAACTGCGTGCTTGTTTGCGCGGCACGCCGAGGATCATATCAGGAGATGAGAAAAGTCCAAGGCTAAACGCTTCCATCTGCTTTATTGAGTAATGGCGGCATGGCCTCGCATTTCAACTGAGTATTTACTATCATAGTGTTGCGGTGCCAATTCAACAAGTGAGATATTGTCACTACAGTTGGTTTGTCTCACCAGCGTCGTGTCAATAACGTTACTCGAGGGGGAACGCCCACTTCGTGCTGCTGGAACGGATTACTGTGGAAAATGCGGCCCCTAAAATTCCATTTTATCACAGTTGGTGACGTTCAGGAACTCTCACATCTTGGTGGATGATACCGATAATACTCAATAATGCTAACTAATAAAATCCCCGTTTTTAACTGGGTTTTGCCGTCCCTTTAAGAACAATTACAACTTGCCAAATCAGTTTTTTCCACTTCTCTCATGCGTGTGTTTTCCTGACATTCAGGAAGCCCAGCTGATGGAAACGTCTCTCCTCACAAGTTTGCATAAAATTCACTTGACAGTCAAGTGGAAAACTTATCTTGCCTCTGTCTGTTTTGAAAGAGAATACCTGTGTGTGTGTGTGTGTGTGTGTGTTTGTGTGTATGTGCGCTCGCCTGTGTGCACGCTCATGCATATGTGTGTGTGTTTGTGTGTGTGTGTGTCTGCTGCTTTGAACACAGGGAGGAGAGTGTGATCGATATCAGCAATGACATCACCGAGTCTTGATGTTGTGTTTGTGCTCAAACTGTTTACATCCAAAGCAGCCTGTCTCCAGCCACACTGTCACTCTGGCCTGCGGCACCGGCTCTGAGGGATGGGATGGTGTGTGTCGGAATGGGAGGGGATAGTTGTGCATGTGTGTGTGTGTGTGTGTGTGTGTGTGTGTGTGTGCCTTCTTGAGTGGCTGTTTGTGTGCCTCTGTGCCTGCATGTGGGTGGTGGATGGGGGTTCTAGGATGGTGAAGGGGGCAAAGAAGACAGCAAAGCGGCTCCACCCAGAGACATGACGCCATATTGACTGAGACGTAGCTTTCCATGATGCAGCTTGGCCATTGATCATGGCTGAAGCACACTGGGAGCTGACAGGGATGCCCTGGCTCCTGACAGCTGCTCGCAGCTCTTTTGATCAGCTAAATGAAGATTTATGTCTATAGTTGCAATACTATTGGCATACAGATTTTCCTATATTTTCTTCAGTGTTGTTAAAATTAGATTTTGAGTGGCTAACTGTAACTCTTTCAAAGCCAGGAGTCGGTGGGTGTGATTTTATTTTTATTCCACCCCAGTCCACAGAATGAAATGTTGCCACTTTACGTTTCTGCAAACCAACAAATACATTGAAACGAATATGTTGCACGTCAGCATTTGGACTTTGGACACTTTAGCCACTTTTGTTTGATTTGTTAGTTTTGTTAGCCACCAAAACAACCTGGTTATGGTTAGGAAAACAATTGTGGTCGTGGTTAAAGTTAGGAAAAGGCCATTGTTAATGTGGTTAGTGGTTAATAGCTGGGCCTGTTGATTGTGCCATCTACCGTTTTTCATTCACAAAACGTGAAAATGTGACATTTTAATAAATCCTTTGTTTGCAGAAATGTAAAATGCCAACATTTTTTTCATGGTGACTGGGCTGGTTTTATCATCCTCTTAACAAAATTCACTTTATTTAATTATTTGTTTGTTTATTTACATATAAATTTGGGCCATTTTTTCTGAAACTAAAAAAACAAACACAAAATTACAAAAATTACATGTGGCAATTTTCTTTCTTCTCTATCATGAATTTCTGGCCGATTTTCAGGTGTCATGCTAATTTGCTGATTGTTTTTCCTCATGTTTTTGAAAGACACCAGCTGAACTTTCTCAGGTTTCTGAGGGTTTCGTGCTTGTGATGACTCAGACACCTCTGACAAGCATTTAAACACAAGATATCTGACATCAATTTAGCATTGCTGATGTGATATTTCTTTCTTTCCGTCCATCTTTCGTTTAATTTAATCACTGTTCCTTTTTTTATTTTGAAAGAATTCAAGTGAATTTGCTCAAGTTTCAAAGAGTTCAAGGTGCTGCATTTTCCCCCCTCCCTGGTTCCGTCAATGGAAATGGTGGGAAGAACCGCTGAATAAATATGCAATCTGCTGAGTGAGGTCCCAAACTGCAGAGAGCGGTAGCAATGCAGATTTTCAAAGAGTAATTGTAGCATTCATGTAAAGCGAGCCTGTGTAATTTGTGTGTGTGTCTCAGAGAACTGACACAGAAATGTTTCCTATTAGGCCAAATGATGAATTGTGAAACCATTTTCCCACAGTGTGTGTTCAGTTTACTTCCCCTGGTCTCTGGTCTCAATAAGGTTTTAGAATGCACCCATTTTCTGGCCCTCTCCCTTCCATTAGTTGATAAGGAGACATAGTCTGTCATTTTTATGGAGGTTTCGAACAAACACCATTCTTAACATGGGATTATAAAGTAAACATGTACTGCAGTGTTCTGTCTTTGGTATGCAGAGGCTTAGCATAATGAATAATTATGAACGAATAATAATGAATCAAATTCTTCCTGTCAAATCTTGCCACCATGGACCTGGACCCCTTCCTGTTTTTGTGTGCATCCATCAACCTATTGCTATTATAATGTATGTATCAGCAATTTCTGCAGATGCTAATTTATAATGAGACTAAAAAAAACTAGTGCACACGTGAAATATTAGATCCTGCTCTTTTCAGTTATTGACTGTGTCGGTGAATTGCAATAAAAGGTCTAATTGCTGATTTCCCCTCTTACAGGAACAGTTTGGTATTTTTCATCTGAGGCTGTATTAAAATGTTGATTCCTATTTTTTTGGCTCACAAGACAAGAATCACTTTGCTGCAGCCCCCCGCCCCCCCAAAAAACTAATGAAATGTAATAAGCTGCATTACTTTGCTGCACTAAACAGAACAGTTGCATTACACATTGCAGCTGTCACATTTCAAAAGCAACCGTCCCAAGGCTGCACAAAGCGATGAAAATGAACCTCGCGATGCGGTCGCCTGCTGTGCAGTGTCACCGCGCTGTTTCACACTGTTTGGCTTTCCCAATTCAAGCGGGTCATCTTTTGTTGATGTCCTCTAAAATATTCAATTTTCGCTGGAAGTGGTATTTTCTTTTACAGCGCTCAAGTTGTTTAAAGTACAGACATAAAGTGGCCCTGCTTGACGCCAGTAATATTCATTGGGAGGGTCTGCTACAATAAAGTGTTTCCTCTGGAGTCTGTAAGGAAGAAATTAAACTGTGCTGCAATGTGTCTTTGTTTCTTGGCTGTGACTAATTAAACCTAATTGCCCCATTTTCCCTCCTGTGTTAACTGATCTATAAGCATCATCTGGAGCCTCTTCATTTCACTGTGGCAAATTGCAGCTTTTGGAAAATACAGTGGCTTCGAGAAACCACACAATAAAATCACTAACATTCAGAAAAGGGCCATAAAATATAATCCACTGTTTATTTTTTTGACAGTTGTACTTTTTGGTACTTTGAATTGCTATTCTGGCCATCGAACTTGCAGTTTTTTTTTCTTCTACCCAGTACGCTTCAGCTGCTTGCTGCCGTTTTACTGGGGAAACACAAGTGCACTCACTCTCCACTGGAGCTGCATCCAAGCGTCCCCCTGTGTGAGTTATATTGACTAGGCTAACATGGGATGCTGATACTGTGAGATTTTTTTTTTAACTCAAATTCAAACTATGTATTTACACCTCTAGCAATATGGCCAAAAATTCATTCATTCCACCAGCTTTGATCGGTAGAATGTGAGGCACCTGGACGTAAAGACACTGTTGATAAAGACATTTTCATTCAGTTAACATGGTATGAGATGGACAGATAAACGAATAAATCAAAGTTAATGGAGCTAATACCTCTGGTCCAGGATCTGTAAAAGACAACTGAACAGAAGTGGGCGTGTGTGAGACAGAGACACTTAATTTTTGGGAAGATACAAAAAAAAAAAAAATGAGGTGGGCGTGGCCTGGGACAAAGTAGGCGTGGCCCACTGTATGCTACTGAATTAGTGCTTGTTAGCCTGCTATATTACTATTATATTGTATTTTGCTATTTATTATCTGTTTATACTGTTTATAATGTAAATTATGCTTCATATTTTGCTATCCACTTTGCTGCTGTAATGCGTGAAATTTCCCCACCGTGGGACTAATAAAGGAATATCTTATCTTATCTTATCTTATCTTATCTTATCTTATCTTATTAACTTGTCAGAAAAGGTGATGTCAGAGCAGTGATACATACATTACACTATTTGCTTTCTCAGAACTCTGTATTCTGGACATAGTGCCAACATTACGTCCTGCATTAGGATTTGCAGTCAGCTAAACTTCCTCATACTCTTCCTCCAAGGAACAGACCAACAAAAAAAAAAAAAAAAGGGAATTTC
>OMLB01056200.1:0-17098 GCA_900302555.1 Myripristis jacobus
TACTTTGCCTGGTGCACACAAGCACACACACACACACACACACACATACACACACACGCACACACACACACACACACACACACACATACAGTGTAATAAAGTTCTCCTTTGCAGACAGTGTATTCTGTCAGTAAGAACATCGTCTTATTTCAAGGCAAAGAGCCAGTTTACTTTGCCTGGTGCACACAAGCACACACACACACACACACACACACACACAGTCTGCAGCTATAATTGATTACTGAGTCCCCCTTTGCTCTGTCTCCAGTCCTTTCTGTGATATGTGTATTATAGATCAAAATGACTGCTTTAATCTCTGACTCAACTCATATTTTCTCTGATGTAGAGCTCAGCCTGCTCCACTCAAGGAGAAATCGACTGTAAATGTTGAACCACATAGTGTGTTTGTGCTCCCATGCATTGTATGTGATAGCGCAATCCACTGGCAAGGGAGTGTCTCCTGTGAGAGGCTCAGTGATTGCATGATATGATGTGGATTATAGTGTGTTGCCCTTAAAAATCAATATCGAATGTACCAAAGGCTCTTCACGAATGCATGCGGAGAGGCAGCCGCTGACCAGAAACTACTTTACAGTACTTTACAATTCCCTTGGCACTTCCTCAAAATTGCATCAAAGCTGTGTGAGAAAGGTATGAATTTAGATAATTTACTGTTTCATCTTTTTACCAACCTGGCTCAGAACTGAACTTCGGGCGCTGTTGTCCATTGGCCTTTTAGATGCGTATCAGAGAGCCATGCACCCTGGCAAGCAAGATGTAAAAAGCTGATGTACTTTAGTTTTGGTCAGAATCAATCAGTATGATGGAAGAAAATGGGAAAATAGAGTCAGGATTATTATTTCTTTTTTAAAATTGTGCTTTGATGGGTCATCACTAGGAAATAAAATAAAAAAATACATAGCACTAACCAGACTCTGCAGCTGGTTGTCCAACCAAGTTGAGCGATCAGGACAGGGATTTAGGTAGGCATGGAAGTGCGCAAGGGAGTAATTTTGCCTAGAGCGCCAATATAGGTAGAGCCGGCACTGCTTCATCGCATACACTACAGCGCAACCTTTTCAAACGCACACAGCACACAAAAGGTAGATTCAACCACCTAATGAACACAGCAGGTTATGATGGCAAAAGTCACTCTCAAGTCAGCTCTTTTCCCCAACAGCCTATCCACCCCCAACAGCTCTATCACCCCTTAAAAAGTCGACGCTCAACGAACAATTTACAAAGACTGACATTCAGCAAAACAGAAAAGGATAATGGCGGACTCTCGGGTCTGCCTTTCTTCAGTTGCACAGAGTCCCAGACAGCGGCCATAATTAACTCCACATGAGCTCAATCAGTCCATTACAACCGACCGCCCCC
This sequence comes from Myripristis jacobus, assembly GCA_900302555.1. NCBI lineage: Eukaryota > Metazoa > Chordata > Actinopteri > Holocentriformes > Holocentridae > Myripristis > Myripristis jacobus. The sequence continues at coordinate 1,381 of OMLB01056200.1, forward strand.
TCCCCAAAGAGCGATACACACACCACGCACAAACAAACCCCACGTCTCCCCACAATATTAATATGAATTTGGCCAACATGCCAGCCAAAATTTCCTTGTAAGCCCTTAAATAAAATCTGTTCATGCCTGCACCATTTGGCAAACCGACAAAAAGAGCACAGAACACATCTCTGGTGTTTGATGTGGTCTTAACAAGCACCAATCCCCATATAATCTCTCACATTGGAATTACACTGTGCTGCTGATCTTTACTGACAAAACCTCCAACTCCAGTGAGGTGCAGTGCAAGAAAGAGGAGAAAAGAGAGAGAGAAAAAAACTGTGTGGGCTTTCAAAAACCACATCATGCACCATCACAAAAGCACAGACTGACACATGCAGGAATGGCCTCAGCACAGGGATGTGATGATGTGAAAAGTCCTTCAGTAGCTGAGCCAAAGCCCAGAGTCACACTGTAAATCTGTGAAATTGTTAGAAGGCAGCTGTTTGCAGATGCTCTCCAGCTGTCTTGATCAATTTTACACAATAATCTGTAGGGATTACAAAATAGAAAATGCAAAACACTAACATTGGAAAATACAAAATGCAGACTCAACGCTGTAGTTACTGATAATTGGTGCTTCTGCAAAATATTAAATGCTCCTTTCTGTGTTTCGTTGCCAACACAATTTGCAGAAATATCTAAAAGCATGATTTCATTTTGTTATTTTTGTGTATGTTGTGTCTACTGTTGATACAAAAATCTCAGTTAGTTTTGAGTTCAGGTAGCGACACCACAAAATGCAAGAGTCAAGTCGAGAAGGTTGAATATTTGTTTAAAAAGGCATTATTACAGGCTTCAAGGGCCAACTGAGCACAAAACTCAGTCAGCTTAAATGAACACATGAAATTAAATTTCAAGCATAATAAAGAAACAGAAAAACAGCAATTATGTTTTTTTCTTCTTTTATTTATTTATTTTTTTTTGACAGCGGCTGTATGCTTTTAGATGCTTTTATCATTGGTGCAGGAAAAAAAAAGAAAAAACACCCAATTTGGTACCGAAAAACGTTCAAGGTCACCATGAATTCACAAAAGGAATTACCGTATCCTGCTGATTAAAGAGGTCAGAGGGAGAAGCACTCAGAAGTCTCATTCATTTTCAGATGTGGGTAATTACTTTTAGTGCGTTTATTTCCTCTTCGAGAGCCTTGCTGCACATTTCAGCTTGGTAATGGCAAAAGCGATGCAGCACATTGAAACATACTGACATTTTTGCTCCCCTCTTCCTGGTTTGGCAACAAACCATTACACTGAGTTAAAGATGTGCTCTTTTCATGTGTTGCGTGTCTTGCAGTAGAACTCAATCAATCCTTAAACATTACACAGCAGAGTCACAGTAGAGTCTTTTTAAATGAATGAACTGTAAAAGAAAATTTCCCGATTTCCCCATGGGTGTCAATAAAGTTTTCTGAACTCTCGTGTCTCTGACCAAGCTAGCTATCAGACAATTTTTTTTTGGAATCGGTGCCAAAAACTGAGGAATATGTCACAGATCCAACGTGTCAAAGAGGAATGGGTCGTAGCTTCAGTCAAACATATGGCGTCTCTGATGATTAAATACTCCCAAGCAGTTGATTTTACATGCATGCCAAGCCTTTCGACTCACATATTCATTTTTTCCATTAGGGCATAGCCTGTGTGAGCCATAATCCTTGTCAGTAATTGACTTTGCAGTATAAATGAAGTTGACACAGCACCGTTTTACTGCCGCAGAAAATGAATGAAAGCATCTTGGGACCGGAGTCAAGGACGTCAGGGTGCAGAGGAGGCTGACACTCACACACGCACGCATGTTCATCTACATGGGAGCTTATCTGCCTCAAATGAGAATGAGAGCAACAGCAGTATCACCCAGCCGGAGCCCGAGGAGCAGCGGCAGCAATCACAGTAGTAGAACAAGTCAAGGCCGGGCCGGGGTGCAAGCCACATGATCGGGCCCCCATCGCCGCCCTCCCGCCCTGAAAAAAAGAAAAGAAAAAGAAAAAATGACACAATCCTGTGTGCAGCGGTGGACACGCCAGAAAAACACACTATAGCCTCCTGTTTCCTTATTGTGCTTGGCTACATAATAAATTAAAGGTTTAAGTTACGTTTCAGTTCAATTTTATTGTAAGTTACATGCTTTACAACAAACACATGCCCGCAACGGTGGGCCTTGCAAGCGTTAACTACATTTTTCACACAAAGTCAACGCATTTTGTGTTCAGCACCACGGAGAGCGACATGACATTTTGGAACCCACTTCAACTTAAGAGCACCCCTGTCGCTAACAAATCACTTTAGAATGATATGATTATGAATACAATTGTCACGGCAGCCCATCAGTTCAAGTACAAATTCAACTCCACATAGGGTAGCAGGCCTACCACCACACATCGTCTAGGTTTCTAAATACATACACCTCCTGTCCATGTAGTAAATCATCTGCTTCAGTTTACACCCATATTGGTGTTTGATTGCAGAAAAAAAGAGAATAAAAACTCGCCTATAGTGGAAAGCAAAAACATCATATATCTGCCAGATTTTAAACACACCTGGTTTTCCCAAATTGTTGGATCTCTCTCTCCATGATTGGGCTTTTTTAATGAGATCATGGTAGGACTGTATTCTGGTGTCCAACAGCTCTGCACATAGAGAGGCAGCCGGCCGAGGGCTGAGCCGTGCGTGCGCTACGTGAAAGCCCCAGTGATGAATCGTCATCATGATGCTTTAATTAATGGGCCCACCTGCTGCCTGCTGCCAAGAGGTGCGTTTAAATTCTAAAAAAAAAAATAACGGTTGGTGACGGCCGGGCCCCTGGCGTCCCAGGCCCGGGTGCGGCCACCTACCCATCCTCCCCGGACGGTCCGCCTCTGCCAAGGAGGTAAAGAGAGTCAAAGGAGGACAGCAAGGAGGATGAGGAAGGTGGTGGTGGAAGTGGGAGGAGAGAGGCTCAAGTTTGCACCAGTGCTTTAAAACTTGGAGGAGCTTGGAGGTGGTTAGGTTTAGGCATGTGCTTGCTCAGGTTAAGGTTAGGTTTTCAGATTTTCATCTCTGTCTAAAACTGTGGTGGTTCTCCGTTCTTTGCAGCTCCACAGGTCTCCCTTTTCCTATGGACAGAGTGTGGGGGAATATACCTGGCCTCTGTGGTCGGTGGCAGCACTCTGCCACTGAGCCATTTTAGGATTATTTTATTTTTGGCTGTATTTTATTTTTATTTACAACTACAAATATCACAAGAAAAAAAAAGAGAAACAAAAATTGAATTCTGAAAACATAAAGTCACTAATTAATGAGAATTTTTTTTTTTTTTTTCTTTTTGGCCAAGGAACCACTTGGCTGCACTTTGCAAAGTTGGATCAACCACACATGGATTTTTTTTCTCCCTACAATGGCCCTAATACACCATTGTACACAACAAACAGGAAGCAAAAATGGCTTCCTTTGCTTTTAAGCACATTGAGTTTACACCTGCCGTATGAAATGTGCTATATAAATAAATTTGACTTTGACTTCCACACGTTCAGGAAATATTTTTGTGATATGATCCACCACTTCAGATTACCGCTTGCACTTTCTGGACCTGCTGTACAATCAGCATCACACTGGACTTGCTGAATGTTACAGGGGAAAAAAACAAACAAAAAAAAACAACAACCTTAAAACAACCTATTCAGTGCATTTTGAGTGTGCAAACTTTCAGTGCAATATTCCAAGTTGTAAAAGTCAAGTAACTAATAATTTTGTAAACTCAACATAACTCTCTGATGTAAAAGGAAGATTTCACATCACTTATAAGTAAAATTTCATGCTTTGTGGGGATGCAACTGAATGTGAAATGTGGCAAGTCATGAATAATGGCTTTCTGATGGAGAAATTATCCTTCTAGTATTTTTTATTCATTTATTTATTTATTTTCCAAAAAGATTGCTTGCCAATGATTCATATTGTATTTTCACAATCAGGGTTTGATTGTCGAATAACACTGTTTTGACTGTCTTCAATATCCAGTCTTTCACTTTCAAGCAACATTAACCCAAATATTATACATCTAAATGCATAAAGGTAAACCAAAGAATAGACAATATGAGTCAAACCATCCTGTTAAATGAACAAAGAAAATTCTTACAAACTCAAGAAATGATTGATTTTAAGTTCAAAAAGGGAAAACTTAAACAGTTGAGTCTGATATTCAAGTGGAAATAACTAAAGAGGGGGTGTTGTTTGATTGTTTCTTCATATGTATCTGTATTGATCTGGAACTGATTGGGCTTCGCACACTGATCGAGGGCACCGGGCCGTGCAGTTGTTTACTTTCTGCGCTGTAATCAGTTTAGCTCCAGGTAATTATGGCCTGTCTGGTCTGCTGTGTCTGAGGAAGCTTGGTGGACTAACACATCAGCTCAGCCTTGTCTTTTTCATTTGTTGAGGCCTTTGGTATCATGACAAATGTTCATTAATATTTCTCTTTATGGCTTGGTGCTTGTGGCACTATTTAACTGGCTGGTGTGAGACTTAGATTTCCCTTCGTTTGCTTTGAAAATGCTTTTGAGCCAACACACACAAAGTAATAATTAGTGCCTTTATCCCTCTTTGCACAGGACTAATATTACCTGGAGACATGCAGTGATTTGTTATCATTTTAATCGTAGAGTTTTGGTGTAAACTGTCTTCGTCTTCTTCTTCCAGGCGCACTCTTTCTGTCTTCCTAATGCTATTTTTGTATTTTATTTTATTGTTACACCCATACAGTTCAAAGAGCTAGCTGGGTTTGCAGAACTCTCTTTTTTTCCTTTAAAGTTTGCTCACTCAGAAGCAAACTTTTCACATATGTTCATTGTTAAAGATTTCAAGATTCAAGATTTCAAGAGGTTTATTTGTCACATGCATGATTGTGCATTTACAGCAGCAGCGAAATGGGATTGCAACTACTCCAGCAACTGTGCAAGTAAAATAGAAAAAGTAATAGATATATATGACTTCTATTTACAAAGATTTTTTTTTTCTATTTAAAGAAGGGCCTGTAGTATTTTGATTTTTTTTTTTTTTTTTTCCTCAAATCGGGCAAAGATTTTATTGAACCGTCAACACCGTGTTGTTTCAAGGCAGTGTCCCATGATGGCCTCCATATAGTGTTTTAGCAGTGTGTCAGTGTTTCTGTTTTTAGTGTATAATAATTCAATGCAGTAGAAAATCAACATAGTGGTTATTTTATGTTTTGTTTTGGTTTTTTTGTTGTTGTTTTTTTGCATATAGTCATACTCCCAGTGAGGATTGTAGCTATAAAGTCAACCGACTGACCAAAAACAGACTTTCTTAGATTGACGCTGCAATCACAGTAATCAGGTCGGACTCAATCAGCCCCTTTCCATTTTGTAAAACAGGGTTGCCATGTCTGACACCTGGCTTCATGACCCTTAACTTATATTACATGCAAGCAACTCGAGCGTCACATTGCTTTGAGTGCTCCTCCAGTTTGGTATCCTTGTGTTGTCTGTAAATCACTTTACTCTCATGAAAAGTGTCACACTGTATGAATAAAATGTATTAATAAGATTATGTTTTGAGGTATTGTCAATGCACAAATGCAAATGAACAGATGCACAAATGCCCTTGGGCCCACGCAGGGCTCCAGAGTAAAAGTTTTGGTGTTGTGGCCAGTGAAAGAGAGCCCTGTGTTTTACAGACACCCATTTACAATCTGGAACTGGAGGAATCTTCATATTTTGGAGCGCAGATATGCATAATCGCAGACGAGCTGCACAGGCACAATGGGTAGCCGACCTCCTGGTAAACAAAAGACACCAAATGGTTTCCCATGCAGCTGTGTTTTGTTCCACTCTAAGCTATTGTAAGCAATAAATCTCCACATTTTAGGAGTAATTTTTCTCTCCTATACTCTTCTCAAACACAAAATAATTCAAATAATGTCACACAATAGGAAAGCATGCAGTATATATATTTTTGCCATAAATGTGGAACGGTACACTGTTGCTTTCGTTCAAGCTGTGAAAAATGTGGCTGTATTCATCATTTTACCACACGTTAAGAACTTATTTTTCAGCAAAATGAAAAACAGAAAGAAAGCACTTTTTTATGCATTGCATTTGTATGTGTCTCAAAATGAAGTTTGCTATCCACAACATTAAATCAACCTGCTTTTTTCATTACAGTAGTTTTGTAACCTCAACTGCCATATCCCTCATTTTGACAACGCTAAACTATTCTTCTCCCCTCCTGTGAGACACTAAGAATGACAGTCACCTGCAAACTTAGTCTATCTACATTTTTTGTGGCGGGCTTAAGTCTAAAAAATTCACAGCGGTGTTGACAGGAAACAACCTTGAGGCAGCTGGCGAATGAAAAGAGACGAGAGGAAGGATGAGCCGGAACACGCTGGAAATCTGTGTGGAAGAAAGTCGTCTGTCCAGCCCACCGTGCTCCACGTTCAGCTCTAATGTGAAATGTGAAAAGATCTATTCAAGCACGCGAAGATGGATGATGTCAGTGTCTTTGGTCTTTCTTCTGGATGTGCTGGACGACTTTTGTCTTTCGAAGCAACCTGCTGTACCCTGAAGACTATTTCAGGGCCGGCGATCATCCTCCTTTCTCACTTCAGAATTAAACTCACGGGCAGTTAAAATGGAAATGAATATTTTTTAGGTTATTAAACAGTGATGTGCCTGCCAGTCCCATTGGTGAGTTCGTAATCAGGAATGCGTGGTGCACAGCCGAGTTTTGTTCAAACCCACAGAACTTTAAATTCTAGACGGTTTCCAGAAATACCAGATATCATGTCCTGCCGCATCACAGGGAAATGTGTATAAAACGATGCACAACACATCTCGATATGCTCTATTTCGTTTAATGGTGCGGCCATAAAACAATGGCATCTATGGTCTGAATATTTCACTTAATATAAGTGTGATGTAGCTTCAATGAAGTGTTTCGACCAGCACGAACAGAATATATATGTGCCATTATCGTACAATATGGCCAGTATTTTCCTAAATTTGAAGCTGCTTGTAGGAAATTTATGGGGGAATCAAGCGATTAAATCATCCAGTTTTATTACCCAACTGTTTGTCTTGCCATGTGCCTCTCATCTCCCTTATTGCACCTCTACATCATCTTCATAATTTTAATTGGATTAACTTTTTAAATTCTTGACCTCTTACCTCTTTTCTGGTCTCAAGAAGTGAGTGTCACCTGCTGTAAATTTGTGAGGGGATTGTCAGAATAGCTAAGGCTAATTATTCTTCATTTTGAGTCTTTTTTTTCCCATGTTTAGTCTTTCAAAGTTTTCTTGGTTGCAAACTGAGGCTTTTTATGACATGTGTTGTACAGACTAGATCCACTCTGTCACTTATATCTGCACAACCGCTTGTGAATAAAACACTGTCCGTTGCACTTTCTGACGATTCATGCCAGTCTGTGTCACACTTTATATGATTGCGTTATATCATTAGAAACCCTGAGATGCCAAAACGTAGCCATAACAGCCTGATAGCAGCCGGGGTGAAAAACCTGAAAAACTCTCTTCTTCTTTTTCTACTCAAAAACATCTTGAATAATTTGAAAGCTTGTGTTCTGCTGTTAGGGCAGATTGGTACCATTTTAGTGTGAATCTTGTGGCGCCGGATGGTTCATTTGGCTAAATCACACACCACGCAGTCTCCTGGGTTTGAACTGGCCTTGGGATTCATTTTGTATTTCTCTCTTTCTCTCTCCTGGTCTTTCCTCTTTCCTCTCTCCGTAAACTTTCAAATAAAGGTGAGGGAGTGCCAAAATATAGTGGGGGTTACAAAGTTAAGTTCTTGCAGAGAGATACATGACAACATAGTATCTGATTTTGTCACTACATCAGTGATTTCTGAAATGTAGACCAATCCATCCCGAATCTGAATCTCCTGTGTTTCCCTGCAACTTATCTCTCTGTCTGCTTTCTAGCTGTCTCAACGTATAAGCAACACTGAAGGTGACTGGACTGACCTCTCTCTTTCAGGAAAAAAAAACAAAAAAAAACCCAACATTCCCGCAATACCAGGGAGCTGTTATCAGTCCAGATCTTCACCTGATGGTTCTCGATCTCAAGCACACTTTTGCAGAGGGGAGCAGGTGTGCTGTTCTGTGGTTCAGTGCTCCTGACGGGCTTGGAGCCGCCGATTTGTAAGCCCTCTTATTAGAGCCTTAACCGGGGTCCAGTGTCTGAACAGAACATGCAGGGTGGTGGTGACATACTGATAAAAACTGCTCAGGGACTTCCTTCGAACCACGCCGATTAAAATCACCCATTATAGTGTCGGGAGCTTCTGCGCGAGATCAAATGTAGTCGCTGATTGAAACTGGTAATTGCATTAGTTTTTGGCATCCACGTCGGACCAAATGTAAACGATGGCGACCAGTAATTGAGACAAATCCCGCGGCAGATCGAGGGGCCTTCCCGATACAGGAAGGAGTTCAGTGCTGGGAAGACGAATCCATTCATGCATGGTGTCACTGCTGCACCATCTGCATTTGATGTATAGGCAGTGTTGCTGCACTGACACTTACAGTGCAGGAGAGAGTTTTTATTTAATTTTCTAGGGAAAGTACTGCTGTATGCTCTGTTACTGGCACTGGTACTCGGCTCATAGGTCTCTTAGATCTGACAACAGATCTCTCTTGTGTGTCCCACGGTCACGACTAAAAACTAAAAGGTGACAGAGCCGTTTATTCACTGCCATTCTTGGCCAACTAATCTTTTAATTTGTTGACATGTCTATAATTTTGTATTTGTGCCTTGCTGTTTTTTTTTTTGTTGTTGTTTGACAACTCACCCAGGGAGTCGTGAGATAATTTGCAAGGGTTGCATGATGATTAAAACAAAATCGAAAAAAACAAAAACAAAGAGCAAAATTATCATACATTACTCCTTTTCTGTTTTCTTGTACTTTCAAAATGTGATGCCTCCTCTGATAATGAAGCAAATTAAACGTCCTGCACAGATTCTTCTTTAGGGGACATGTTCACCACTCTGCATATGCAGCCTGAGACCGGGGGGGCACAAGGTTTGTTTTAACGGGGTCATAAGCCAAACAGATTGAGAACCGCATGTTTATATTATTAGGGCTGCAAAAGTCTCCATAAAGCACAGGCTGGTTTCAGCATTGTTGATTCTGAAAGCGGTTCTGAAATCGCTTTGTGCCTGTTTAATGTGTTATTTATATGGTGAAGCCAAAGACAAATCTCCACATTAAGATGCCATTCCATTCTAATCCATGCTATTCTTTCTTCATTCCAGTGAAGACAAATATCCACTGATGCAGGTTATGAGAAGGATGCCAGTAATTATGGTCTCATGATCTGAGTCAAAACTCACAGCCAAGTCAATGGGATGCTCCTCGTCCGCCATAGTCTCAATGATGCCAGGTTTGTGTGTTCTAACTGGTTAGTAATAACATTGTTTAGCTGTAACAATACTGATTTCGATGGAAATGCAGACATGGTATCATTTTTAAACCAAAGTGCATAATTGATCAGAGTTTAATGAGCATGTATGATCTCGTGTTGCTCGATGGACAGAGCTAGGCCCCACTTCTCCCAGGTTTGGAGGTTACCCTCCCATTGTTGCTCAATTTGATCACTTTCCACTGGAGCCACGCAAACTGAAACTGTATGTATATAATAATATGGTTAGGCACCTTGAATAAAAGCATTCATCAAAAAGAATGGCTGGTGAATATGAATAGGAATTCTCTTTCTCCCAGGGAAATGGGTCTTTAACATTTTCAGCCTCTGACCTTCAGTGAATGACAAATGTGATCTTTAGTCGTGCACACCAGCCTCATGAAGTGCTTTTCTTGTCTCAAGAAGTCAGAACCTACAAGTACAAGACACATGGCCCATTTTGAGCCGTGACCTTTAGGTTAAAAACCCAGAGTGTAGGATATGCATGCAATATGCCATGTGTAATATGTATTAATAATGCATTAACCTTTATACAGGGAAGTCTTTTTCATTGCATTGCATTTTGCATAGCATTTTCATATAGACCACACATTCACATCTCAGAGTTGCCCAGTGCGACCAAACTTCCTAGACTTGACAGTCCAGAAATACATGTGACTCCCATCTTTCCAACAATTCATGTGGTTTCAAACTTAATCTTAAAATCTTGATTATTCTTAAAATAAGTGAAAAAAAAAATGTGATGTGATGAGGCAATCTTGCTTGTGTCCAGTGCCGGTTCACTTGTATCAGGAACTGGTTGTGAATATGTTTGAGGCTCCATCTTAACACATGGTTTAGTTTCATATTCAGTGTCAAAATCTTGTTTTTCTTATTAAAATCTGCCAGTAGGATAAAATAATCCCATTGGTTTCCACTGCAGCTTTACCTGCTTTTTTTCTGTGAACAAGTATAAGTATGTTGAAACAAGGCACAATGAGGCACATCGGCACACTAACATCAAGAAAATGACACTTCATTCAAGAAAATTCTGGAAGCAGCATTAGAAAGCATTAGAAACTGGCACAAGCTCGGGGAAATGATCACGTGTTAGTAGATTTTTTTAAAACCTTTTTTCACAAGGTTCCTTGGGACCTATGCTCCCTAAGTCTATTTAGCACGTAATGGAAGCCAGAAAAAGATTTTCCCCAGCTCTGTATTGTGGGGTTTTAAGGGTTAGGGGTTAATGTGTGTTAACAATCAATTTGGGGAATATAGGAGCCTGGGAACAAAGGGTTGTGGGAACACAGATACAACCCCATGGGGATCACAAGAGGTGTGTGACTGAGAGGGGGCGGAGAGCCAAATATCACCAAATTACATGTATTTTTTTTTTTTTAAATGTATGTTACAGTTTAATGCCTGTTACACTTTAAATTGGTGGTATTCCAAATTACAGTTGCTGTCTTTAAAAATAGATTACTTGAAGGAATTATTTTATTTGTTTTTGTTTTTGTTTTTTATTTGCTTTAAATTTGAGATTAGGATCGCGTGTCCCATAAACAGATAAATAAAATAAAATAAAAAAGTGCATTAAGTTGCGGTCACTCAGTGCAGGCTGCCACCACCACAGCACAACGAAGGCAGTGGCAGTGGAGTTGACTGCATTTTTGGTGTAAAGCATTCTGTCAACTGTACAGAAACAGCAGGGCTCGTGAAGGGCCGAGACTTCTTGTGTAATTATTTGTAACGAATCTAGTAAACTGGACTTATGTTGAAAATTTATGAAGATATGGGAGAAAATCGGGGGGGAATTAAACCTAGGAGGAGCACCAGAAGCATGAAACCTGGGAGTCTCCGGGGCGAATCGAGAGAGTCTGCTGGTGTGAATATGTTTTCCACCGCTGGCCCCTGAACAGCTGTTCTGGACCTGTAGGCCGATAAGTGCCTTGCTCAAGGGCAGTCTAGGAGCAGTTGCTCAGTTAGGTGAAAACCGGTCTCATTCACTTCCTATTTACATTCCTTCCGCCCAGCCTGGCAGATGATCCACACCAGTGACCTTCCCGCCAGCTGTTCTCTCACGCTCACCGCCCCTTCGCAGTGCGCCATGTGTCCTGTGTCAGATATATAGACAAATCATGGCCTCCTCTCTCTCATACCACTGGGAATGACGATGTTACACGCCTAGATCAGATTATGGATCAGACTGAGCGCAGGGGCCAACCTCTTTAACATGACATTACATTAAGCTCTGTCTTCTCCTTGCTCTGCCTCCCTCTTTCCTCTCTCTCTCCCCTGTTTCTCTTTCTCGCTCTGCCTCCCTCTTTCCTCTCTCTCTCCCCTGTTTCTCTTTCTCGCTCTGCCCCCCTCTTTCTCCTGCTTGGCTAATCAATCACTCTCCCAAATTGCATTCCCTGGCCCCATTTATGAATGATGACAAGGCACCTAGAGGATTCTGCTCTCAAAGATCCTCGGTAGAGTTTCAATCACGCAGGAAGCAGGCAGAGTCGCGCGGTAGCCCCCGCTGGCTTGCCCTGGGCCTCGAGCTGAAATTAGGTTAGCCTCAGAGTAAAGTGACAGCGACTGGTGGAGCGAACCATCCTGGCGTGCAGCTGGGGGAGTTGTCGGCTAGAAGTTGTGATGGTACATACACTACAGACACAGATACACACACACACACACACACGTGCTACCTCTGATTTTGTTGTGACGCTCTGTGAGGATCACGATTTTGCTGGTGCCATGGAAAAATTCACACGTCTTTATTTTTTTTTTCCCTTTTTCTTGCTTGACGTGTGAGTTTCCATGGTCATTTATGTTGCATGAGTTTCATAACCCCTGGGTGCGTGATTATCTATTTAAAAAAATACTTGGGTGACAGCTCTTGAGTCCTTGTCATTAGTCTTGAAAAATAAATCACTTTTTGCACATTGTTTTTCCACTACAGCAGCAAATTTTAAGTCCTAAATTCATGTTGGGGTTTTTATCTGTTAGTATTTCAGTCAAAAATACCTCTCCTCCCCTCCTCATCCCCGTTGCTTTTCTCATTACATCTATATTGTATGCATTTTGTTGATGCCCTTGTGCTGAGAAACTTATGAGTGCAAGAGTAGATCAAGTTTAAATTAGACTGCCAACATTACAAAAGAAAAAAAAAAACAGTATAACAAAGGCCAGTGAAGGCGCAGGATAATTATATGGCAAAGAAATCAAGGGGGAAATGAAAGTGTGGAAATTAAAGATTTCACTTCAAAACTTGAAGCATTAATGCCCTTAGTGGCACAATTTTGCCACGAAAATTCAATCATATATTTTTAAAATCACCGAGGGCTGGATCCAGTTATTTTTTTTCTCTGGCACGATGGCTCTTTTTTCCCCTGAATATCTCATAAAGAGCTTCACTTTTATGCCAGCAAATCATTCTGAAGCAGTCTAATTTGTTTGTCTATTCAATTTTAATGTGGACATCTCAATTCTAAATGATTTTTTTTTTTTCCTCTTAGCGTGTGTAGGAAATGTTGGGAGTTGATGGATGATCATGAGTTTTCTCTTTAAGATGGTCTAAAGCAGCTATAGCATTCCCATTAAAGGTGACGCTTGGTATTTTCAGGCTCATTAGTCCAAGAAAGTTTGTCATCAGAGAGAGATGGAGCGAAGAGAGAGAGAGAGGGAGAGAGAGAGAGAGAAAATTCCCTTTGAAATGGCAAATCTCTTCTTCTCCTGTCACAACATCTTCTGTCCCGTCTCCAAACTATTTTTGTTTCCCATCGCAGTGATATCCGCAGCATTTTCTGAGGTGGGTTATAATTGAAAGTACTTGTCTGTCGTGACAGCAGGTATCTTTTATGTTGTCAAATACATCAGTTTGATTTGAGTTTGTTTTCTTGAGTGCTGATAGTAAACTGTGATATGCCAGATGGCAGGCAGAGTTGGACAGTCTTATGTAGAAGCTCGGAAGTGTTTTCTCTTTGTGTGTGTGTGTGTGTGTGTGTGTGTATGTGTGTGTGTGTGGGAGACAGAGAGAGAGAGAGAGAAAGACTGAGACAGAGAGATTTGTTTTGTCACAATTTTTTAGGGAGAGAGAGAGAGAAAGAGAGAGAGGAAGAGATGCAAAAGTCACACCCGCACACCCTCATTATAGAGTTAGAATGACATCAGGAAAGTTCAAGTTTATAGGGCCTTTAATCACCGTTACAGTTTCAAAGGGCTTTACGGGCCCATTGTGTATAGAAAATAAAAATGACACTCCTGACCTGAGCCCTCATTGCGGATAAGTTATAGGCCTTTAATTCATTAATATTAATAGTCACGGTCGCTTGCCAAAATTCACCCACCACCGATAGGAGGAGCTTCCTCACTGACCACGGCTGCATAAAAAGTCTATAAAATCCCTAATGGAACTGGAAGTCCTGCGCATATTTTACTTGAATTACCCACCTTCAGTTACATTTAAAATGTGTAAAAAGGAACAGTTCATCCAAAAATGTAAAAACAGAACTTTTCCCGCTCAGCTCCGGTGCAGTACATCTGTCCAGATGTACAGAGAAAACAAAGAAACACAACATTTTCTGGAATGAGAACAATATAGTTATTAAAAATAAGTTGTCCGTGTTTTTTAAAGCTTCAGTACAGAATTGTTTTTGTTTTGGAGGATTGCAATAGTGCAAATGTGTTTACATCAGCAGGTTTGTAAAGAGGAGGGCAGGAGAGCTGTTGGGATCAGGATGGGATAAAGCCTTATTTCCATATTCTCATATGTCATTTATATTAATCCACATATGACTCCATATTTATATTCACATATCTCAAGATAGCTATATGATATATCGCTAATGATAGGAATTCATATATTCAGCTGTTTTGGTAAGTCATAGTACAGAATGTGATTCTATAATGCCCAAACAGACATGTAATAAAACAGGTCTGTAAAAAGGTGTGAAAAAGCTTCTGTTGTTGCCAAAACTGATCCAAGCATCTTGCTGTTGTTCCATAAGGGACACAGGGTTATTTTGACAAAACATGACTCTGGTTCAGGGAAATCTGGAGATATGACTGATGTCTAAGGCGGGAGGAATACATTTATTTGGTAAAGGGAGAAGTCCTTCAAGGGATACCAGAAATGAGGGGCGAAATCTCATTGGTGATGAAGGTTTATGTTTATAAAACCATTTATGAATATGAAGATCTTTAAACTGAGTAACTTCTTCTCCTGTGAATTATTTTGCCTCCACAACACACATTCACACACAACCATTTCGCAATCCACGCCTGCAGTTCAAACAGAGCATGCACTTATACACCATCAAAGCACTCAGTGTCTTCTGCTGAGTACAACCACAAACCAAACAAATGCAAAGTCAGTGGAGAAGGCTGAATTACCCTCCGCCCCCACTCACACACACACACACACACACACACACACACACACACACACACACACACACACATACACACACCCCACCACCCATGCAGTTGCCTTGGTTTTTGGAGTATGATGTATTGCTGAGGAAAGCTGGTGTGCAGCACAACATCAAGTGTTATCAAGTTTTTGTTTTTTTTTGTTTGTTTGTTTGTTTTTTCTCTCTCTACAGTTTCCCTGTGGCTTGGCATCATTTGTCATCATGAGTACACACTAGTAAGCATTAGTTAAGCATTAATAAATATTGAATTCATCATATATAACGCATGAATACTCATTAGTAAGTGGTTTATAATCACACTTATAAATGTTTTACTCTTCATTCAGAAGCTCATCTATATAAATGATGGATTCAGCATTTCTAAATTAAGTATTACATCACTTACCCACCAGTTATTTAGGATTTGTCAGTGGTTTGTAAGATCACACTTGTAAATGCTTTATAAGGCATAGATAGTCCCCACTTTAGATGAGCTCACACGAAATGCTTAATTGACGAGTAGTAGGTGCTTTGTAACTGCCTGAATTCATGAATTCCTGCATTAATAACTGTTTATAAGCCATCCATTGGAAATGGAATTTGTGAGATTTTATAAAACATCTACTAACACACTCACTAACCATTAGTACATGTCTGAATAGTGGAGCATGCAGACATGTACATCTAAATAGACTGCTCATTATTTACACAGGCTTTCTAAATGATCTTACAAACCACTGACAAATCTTAAATAACTGGTGGGTAAGTGATGTAATACTTAATTTAGAAATGCTGAATCCATCATTTATATAGATGAGCTTATTAATGAAGAGTAAAACATTTATAACTGTGATTATAAACCACATACTA
>OMLB01056201.1:0-12477 GCA_900302555.1 Myripristis jacobus
CGATGCGCAAAACGTAACACAGCAGCTCTTAACCATTGTCCGCTCGTTGTTTTCAATAGTCGCTAAGGCTTTGTTTTCCACCCAGGCTAAAACCGGATGTGACGTTTGTGGGCGTTCCTGTCTAGCTCAGTGTGTATCTATCACATTACTGGTACATTTTTTTTCTGGCGTGGCAGCAATACGTTTCCGTTGGATTATCTCATCCTACTCGCACATATTTTTTTTCAGTTGTTTTAAGAAAATCAGGGTTATAACACTGAATATAAGACTAAATGTCCTGGTAAAATACAGCATAGGTTGAGTGCATGCTGATCTAATAGTTTGTTCCAAGAAAAACAAGACATTAAGGCTGAATATAAGACTAGTTGACTTGTTAAGGTTGAGATTTTTTGCAGCCAGTTAATATGAATATTACCAGTACATAACACACCTCCCAGATGAAGAGCCACCTCCTCTCACTAAACATAATTTCAGTTCAAGGTTGTTCTGTGGTCCTAGTGTTTTTGTGTCAGTGACGAGTAACACCATGCAAAATGATATTCTCTGTTTCCTTGGTGGCTATTCGGAGGGAGCAGAGTGGTTTGACGGCCGGGGTGCCAGGTGGTTGTGTCTTTGTTTTGATGTCATTCATCTTTGCACCTGCAGCGAGGGCAATCTTGCATAATATACTGCACCTTTAAAGTCACAAATGGCTGAATGCCAGACTGCACATAGAGGAGCTATCTATGGAGTTTGGTAGGTCTGAAACTTTGCATATGTTGTACATTTACAATATTGGGCCACAAAATTATTTGATTTGATCATTTGATTTTGTTAGGGAGTACACTTTATCATAAAATAACTGTCTCTGACTTTCAAACATCAAAACCAGATGCAAAGCTATATGGAGAAAATAGGCTGTATGAATAAATGAACAAATTAATGAAAGAGCAAGATTTGATCTATGGAAAAAAAGAGGAGAGAATGGCAGATTGATCTCCCTTGCTCCGCCACACACAGCAACACCCACCTGGTCAAAGCAGTGACAGCTTGCGCTGCAGGAACGTGAACACAGACACACACACGCACACACACACACACACACACACACACACACACACCCCGCCTTGGCCACAGCTCACCTGATCACAGCCCACACATGGAGAAAACATACACACATAGCTGCGCATGCCAAAAAAATCACAGCATGCTGTGTGAACGCAGTGGATGACTAAGGCAGGAAAAAAGGAAGTCAAAGCCATGTAGTGAGCAGAGAGGAAGAGAGGAAACAATGTGCTGATTCTTTGTTGGTGCTGAGCAAAGTAAACCACATTGTGGTGTCTCCTCTCCCTCAGTACTTTTACACATCACAATAGCTCTTCCCCCCAGTAGTCTTCTGTTTTCTGTAAGCTCTTTCGTATCTGGATTTTCAAATCCGCAATATGGTTTTATTATTGAGATTGGAAAATGAGGAGGTAAATATAGATGAGATGCATCCCTGAAAGGCCTTTTCTGTGCTTTTTCTCTGATTTCTACCTTACCTCACTACCACACACCCACACACACACACACACACTCACACACACCCACACCCACACACGCCTGAGTGAGCCAGTAATAACTCACTGCTTCCTGTTGACCTTTTCACCTTTCATAAGTTTCAAGTATTGTGCCACTGTGTGCTCAGTGCTGGGTACAGCTCTGTCGCATAACCCTATGACCTTCTCCGACTACTCGTGTTGGCACACACACACACACACACACACACACTCATGCAGGTGCACACACACTCACACACACAATCGTGCACATAGCTCTACACACGCATGCGTCACACTTTCTTAGAGGCACAGCTCCAGTGATAATGGCATAAGGCTGAAGCTCCTTAAGGGGGATTAAGGTCCATTGTGGACCTTTGCACAAACCTACATATGCACGCGCGCACACACACACACACACACACACACACACATACACACACAACACACTGCAACATATTGCGGAGAACTCTCTGTGGGCCATCTTGCTTGACTGCTTTTTGACCCTGTGGGAAAAAACTCCCTCTGTCATAAAGGCGGCACAGTGAACGCCGGGCTATATTGTTCCTAACAAATATGGGAATACATTTGTACATTCAATATCTAATATACCACACACAGGCACACACCACTGTTATCAATTGCCATGTTCATCCATCCAGTCAGCACCATCAAAACAAAGTTAAGTTAAAGTAATCCTGATAACTGATGTTTTAGTTAATCATTGTTTGTATGCTGTGTGTGGAAAATTTTAAGGAACACTGTTTCTTACATGTTGAAGCAGCAGAAACATGAACACAAACAATGAAAGCCTCATTGACCTGCAGCCACACTAACGTGCATGAGTCTGTGATTGTTTACCGCCAGGCAGCTTTTCCTTGGCTCAAGCAAAGTGCCGAGCAAGAGCCAAGAATTCTTGACAAGCTTGTTTGTTGGTTCTTGAAGAAAATGTTGTTCTCTCCTGCATGGGCTTGCGGGATGTGAAGAAGCTGTATGTGAGAGAAAAAGATAGAGAGAGGTAGATTGCATATGTCAGCTAAGGTTAAAGTCATTTATTAAGCTTTCCTAACATGAATAAACACCACATTGGATTCTCCTTAACACCCTAGCTACTTTGGGGCACCTATTTAAATATTGTTTAGATGAAAATATTGATTAAAATATTTTAGTTAAAAGTATGCCATGGAGTTTGTGATCACTTGTGGTGCTTTCGTGCACACTAAAAAACTCTGGGTACCTGTTGTGTTTACATGACATGTTCTCCCAGCATGCCATGAGCATGGTGGTAACAAGTTACACATGCGGATGTGTTTTGAGACAGGAGACGCATTCGGCCTGTTTTGTTAAGCTTCAAGGACACACACAGTGTGTTTTGGTGAGAAATTTTGAATGTCAAAATAACCAAGTGTGTTTCCAAAGACATCTTTACTGGATAGCTTTAAAGCTGCAGGAATTAAAACTGTAAAAAGGAGGACCGTTTAGACTTAGGTGACAGGAAAATGTGGAGTAAGCACATTATTGAACCTTGTGAATGATGAACCGTGTTGATTTTTTGTTTTTGAAAATGCAGCTTTTTCTCTCCATTTTTCTCATTCTGAAAACAGCACATAAAAACAACATCTTTGGTCAGCAAAAATGCACTTTTAGAAAAAGCTTTCTTTTTGGAAAATGGCATTTTGCTTTTGTTGTGTAGACGGATGAAAATAAAACAGTTTGAAAATGCTGAAACCACTGATGTGGCTTTGCTTTTTTGCACATGTGCACAGCGGGACCACTGTCTTCACACAGGTAATATATGCGTCAAAAGCATATTTGTTTTTGCATTCTTGTGTGGACAGAGATCACCACAACTTGCTCATCAGAAAAAAAAAACAAACAAAAAAAGCATTTGACTATGTCTTCTGTCTTTTCAGAAAACTCAGTCTCTGTACTGACGCAGCCTCAAATAGGTCGTGGACTACAGCACACATAACGAGGTGTAAACCATCGGTCCAAAGTTATGACAGACAGTTTGTGTGTCAGGCGAGCCAACCCAGCAAACATGTTGGTGGTTTAAACTGAAGTAAACATCCTACTTTATATAGAGAGAAATCTACAACCTCTTTATGTTTAGTCATCATAGCCATATAGACTCAACTATCACATGACTTGCTTTTTCTGCATTTTTTTCAGTTGAGTCTTATTTTGATTATTACAACTTTAATTGTGCTTTACATTGGGGAGCACTGACAGAGAAGCTTATTGCATTTTGTAGCCATAAGAACAGTAAGTTCAAGCCTTTTTTTTTTTTTTTTTTAATCTATATAGCCCTTTATTACAAATGTGTTTCGAGGGACTTAACAAAACAAATAAGCCTTGATCTAACTAGTAAACATTGGGTAAAGAATGAAGAGATGAATCAAAGGCAGGCGGTAACAAACAAGCAGGGGACACAGCTTTCCTGCATCGCCTGGCTCACACCAGCCTTAGACCCTGAGAGCATACAAGGAAAACCTCCCAAGAAAACCTTAGCAGCTGATTTATCTCATGCTGATAAACTCCTGTTGAGTTCAGGTGTGAGCGTGCTGTGGAAAATGGAGTCTGCATGCAGTGAATTACAGCGCGGCGAGACAGGCTTCCTGGCCAGCACCAACTGAATTCAAACACATACAACGGCGCTGATATTATTTAGGCAAAGCGGGTGGAACAGTCACGGTAAATAAATAAAATAAAAACTAATAGAAAGTACAGAGGCTGTACAAAGTAGGGTACATTCATCACAAGTGTCTGACCCAAAACTGTTCATCAGGCGGACCTGAAAAAGGGCTTACAACTAATAACCCTGTGTCACATGAGAATGATTTACAGGGACCTTTGGGCCAAATTGTGGGGAAACTATTATGCAAATTTAGCACATTATCTCGCCTTTCCTGTCTTCTTCATCACCAAAGACTGTCACGAATGTGCTCCGCCTGCTGTGTGGGCTACATACAGACAGAAAAGAGACAAACAAATTCAAGTAAACAGGCAGACATGAGTAAGTTGTTTTCTTTTTTTTTCTCTCTCTCTCTCTCTTTGTCTCCTTCTCCTTCTTCCTATTTGTCTCGCTGGCTCTTTCATCCTCACACATAGAGACGTGCGCTCTCTGTCAGACTGATGTATATACACAAACACACAGCACAAACAAAAAGACAGAGAGCAAACAAAAAGAAGCTGAAAGATGCTCCCTTGCTCTTCATGTAACACTTAGCATCTGTATGGGCGGATATGCACACATAAGCACATTCACAAACACAGACCCACAAACACAGAGGCACAAACAACCATATAGCGATGAGTAATCAGCTCTGTCTGCAGCCCTAATTACACTCACATTTGGCATTTAGTCACCCATGAGTAGCCAACCACACCAGGATAAACAAGCCCCTTGGTGTCACATCTCGCCAATCACAACGCCTTTGGCAGGGGTTGACATTAGGGCAGGACAGAGGGGAAGCTGGCACTGGGAGCTGGAGCTGGAGCTACAGCTGGCTGCAAAATGCCTATCTTAAAGGGAAAATAAGTGAGATTTTTATTTCCCTATAGGGCCAGGGTGAGTGACCACACACTATATGTGGGTGGTTGTTTATTAATACCACTAAGGCAGTGATTAATTTGCCAGATTCAGGCTTTTAAAACTCACTTTCCTACCAACCCCTATTTTTCAGCCAAAGCGCCATGCATACTGAAGGTTTCAAGACACCCCCAGTGTCCCTGCCACCTGTTCGCACGGGGGTTACCCCACTTCTCATACTTTTCACACATGCAGGACATGTCAATCAAGACCGATAAGCGGCTCCCACAATTTCCAAATGCATCCACTTACCCACTGCTTGAAGCTAACTAACCCCAACCAGCTGCATTTAGCTGAACACGTTGTTTATGTTGGACACCGACGATGACAGCGATAGTTTTCATCTGCGTTCCATCCGTTCCATCATGCTTTAGGACATTGGCAATAATTCATCCATGCACAGCTAGAGCACTGCGACCTTCTGCCTGTGTTATGTTTCCGAGGGGAGCACATTTTCATGAATGCCATGTTCTGAATTTGTCTCGTACTCAAATTTAAACGGTTTGCAGTACAGACTCTCTTGAGCATTCAAAGATTGTAGATGAGAGAGACTATTATGAGAAATACAGCACATTTTTCATCTACAGATTGATGTTGGGATTTCATGTATGCGGTAATTTATTTCAATTCAAAATGTAAAAAGCCTTTTTTTTGACATTTCGTTGCTCATTGTGTTCCATTGCACACACTGCATCTCAGCAATTTGGTAATCATAGAAAATTGCATCTTATTCTTTTTTTTTTTTTAAATTCAGGCTTGCTTCAGTCATAATTCCCACATTTCCATGACGCACCTGAAGACAGCATAATGTTCATTTGTTTGGTCAAAATGTGCAAATGTATGCACAACACAGCACTCTGTCTGTCAGCTCGGCGCTCGACCAGCCCGCTGGGAAAAGCCTCCCCATTCCAGACAGCAAGTCCACGCCGCTGGGTGCTCGCCTTGTTTCCATATTTTAGCGCAGTGTACGCTACACCTGAAGCTAGGCTGCTCCTGATTGGATAGCGCATTCCCAATGCTTTAAAGACTTATTAAAATGATAATTTTTGCAGAGCGGTTTGAAGGTCGTTCGTAAAGGCTAATTCCAGATATTTTCAACCCGCGCGTTATTTTGCTGTTTTTTGCCATCACGATGACTGTGTGCAAGAACCTCACATTTGTTTAGTTCACAGGAAGTGCCGCTTTCCATCTCAGTTGATGACTCCACCCCGTGGCGGTATGGATGTAATATGTTTGGCTTTTCCTGGTAGGCGCCTGATTGGTTGACAGACACAGCACACTGAAAATAAGAACATTTAAGAAAATTGAATAAGGAAAATTTACGCCCAAGTAATGTCGCCAGCTTGGGCAACGACAGCAAATATGATTGTACTGGCAACTTTTCCTGTATTTATTGTTGTTGGTGTTGATGAATGTCCAGAGTCCTTTCTTTATGTTGTGGTAGTGGTGTGATCATCATGAAGTGAAAGCAGTTGCTATTTTTCTTTTTTTTCCTTTTCTTTCTTTGTTTCTTTTCTTTTCTTTTCTTTTTTTTTTTTTAAAGAAACTGCTAACCACCGGCACCTGGCTCTCTGCTACATTGTACTGCATTGTAAAATGCACAGGGCAACCTTGTGGAAAAGTCTCAGCACACCGCTGGAGCTAAGGCTGTACGGCTAGAACTGAGAGTTTTGCTTGAGACGAGGCTCACTGACTTATGTATCAGCTCCTTTAACCTCACCACAGGATTCATTTGGGATAAACTCATGCTCATATAAGTACACGCTGACATTGCTAACATGTGCATGCTATTATTGGTCATGTTTGGCCAAGTGGCTTCAGGACAGACTGCTTTGGAGATGTGTGGATATGTAGGTCGTGGCTGGCTGTGACTAAGCCAGGCTGAATGAGCTTTGTTGGCCGGCTGGAGAGACAGTGTTGGCCAGACTAGTGTGGCCATGGAAGTGTAAGTATGGCCATCTATTATTCAAGACATAATTATGCAGCAGGCCTCTGTGTCAGCCAGTCAATCAGAACCCAGCTTTTCATTAGACTGCCTGTCATTGCCCTGCGCTGGAGGCATGCCTCTCTCACACACATATGCACACATGACGCACTTGCACACACACTCATATCAGTGAATGCAGGAATAAACACATGGGCACGTGCACACACACACTCGTGCGCACACACATGCACGTATACATTCTCTCCAATATATCATTACTAAAACAAGAGGAAGCTTTCAGAAAAAAAGTGAAGGGAAGAGTATCTCATTTCATCTCATTTCCCCACTCTTTCGGCCAATAGGCCCCCACTGAGACTCAATTTAAATGTCAAATGAGACTGATTGGATTATGGTGGAGTGAAATCTAAGAAAAGTGGTCAGGTGGAGGAGGGGTGAGCGGGTGGTGCATGAAGGCGGGGTGCAAGGGGAGGAAGATATTAAGGAGGTGCCAGGGGAGGGCAGAGGGTAGGGGAAGAGGTGAACACTCCTTAAATCCAGAGCAGCCCGGGTACCTCAGAGACTGCACACATTCAACTTGTGAAGCCATTCATTAAATCACTCTCAGCTGAGGAGACTGGACCCTAACTACCTCCTTTTTTCCTCCATCCTTGCTCTCTTTCATTTTCTGCCTCTTTCGCTCTCTCTCTCTCTCTCTTACTCTCACTCAGATGCACTTTCCCAAGTCTGTCTCTCTCATTCATTCCCCTTGATCTGTCTCCCTAGATTGTCTCCCATCTTTGACAGCGATTTAACCCTTCTTGCTCCATGTAAAACAGCACTGAGCTGGCCCTGTAGTGTGGTACGTACTACGGTGGTTTATGTAGGCGAGGGAGCCCTAATTATACACTTAGGGCAAAGCACGAGGGTTGGCTAAGTTGAATAATTAAGTAATTAAAAAAGATTTTCTTAGCATATAACACTTGAAGGCATGCTGTGTCTGCTGATGTGCACAAGACACTGCCTGCTGCATGCACACAGCAACAATCACTCTCCCACAAGTTGCACATAATCACTTTATTTCCAGATTTCGACTTGGAGTGGTGCTGTCGCTTCAGCCCTGAGTCCTCAATATTTCCAATTAAGTGTGCAAGAAGTGATTGAGTTTCCTTCCACTAACAGAATCCTGATTTCAGAGCAGACTCTCCCAGTCCTGCACATTAGGTGGATGAAGCGGATAACAGGATAAGTGAATGAAGTTGATCACATCAGGATTCCTCGGCACATCACCATTCTCCCACGAACTGGCTTAATGCTCACAGTAAATGAATCAGTATGATTGGCGCTAATATCGTTACTTCATCCGATTAGACTATCAATGAAAGAATGCCCACCGGGGGTGCAACACAGCAGTACCGCCCGTTGTTGTTCTGTTTATTTTTTGGCCACTTAAATGACTCTGTCTGTCTGTCTGTCGACCCAGATATACTGATGTCTTTTAAAGAGCAGAAAAATTGTCGCGAAAAGGGTGGATTTCATTCTCTGTGCAAGTTTCAGAGCCTTGTATAATGCATTCTGGGCATCAATATTCCACCATGTCAGAGTACCAGAGCCACTGTAACCTCCCTGATATTTCCTGTGTTTGTGTAGACCATCAAGAAGTGGCTGTGTAATCTTGAGATATATATATATATAATCTCATAAATAAATAGAGCTGTATAGTGTTGCATAAACCCTTTTGCAAAGCACAGTGTCCTTGGGGTCCGGAGAAACAATTAATTCAACCTTGTCAAAAGGCGAGAGCTGTATCCGGCTAAAACTCTCTCTCAGAGTGTGAGTGTTAAAAGGACTAGCAAATGCCAGGCAAACACAGAATAGCTGAAAGGGCAGACAACAGAGAGAGGCGGCAGAGGGTTGAAATCATGGCGAAAGAGAGGGACCAAAAGAGGAGGAAGGGCAAGACAGAGAGACCGAGATTTGGTGAGAGCCTCGACAGCCTTGGCGAAAATGAATTAATGCCAAAGAAGCGGGAGAGGAGAGAAGGTCGCAGATCAGAGAGCGGGCTTAAAGAAAGTGATGACTTCCACATTCTGACAGGAAACAGTGGGATGAAGACAGATCTTGAACTCTGCAATTTGTGGACTGTGTGTGTGTGAGTGTGTGTGTGTGTGTGTGCTTGACAGTGCAAGAGGCAGAGATTTCATAAATATGTATGTGTACATCTGGACATGTGTGTATATGTGCCTGTGCGTGCCTGAATGCTTGTTCTTCTTTTGACTGAGATGTCTCATTACTGAGCGTGATGGGCAGTGAGAAAGGGATGGAATGGATTTGGGGGGCGGTTGTTCATGTGTGTGTGTGGGGGGGTCCATATTATAAACCTCAGGATCAAAGCCACCAGTGTGTACTTAAAAATTAGCTGCCACTCCACTCCAGGGAGGAGCAGCACACAGTAATGATGTTGACTCAAGTCTGATCCGTGTGTACACTTCCTCCCCTCTCGGCATTTCCAGGTAGGGAGTTTGTGAATGTTTCATTTCAGGGAGAAGGGGCATAATGATGGCAAAGTGGCCAGCATAGCAGGATGTTTAAATAATGTCGGCTAATTGGTGCCTGATTCGTTTTAGTGAAAAAAAACGAGTGACGAAAGCCGTTAGCTACACTTAGCAACTGTCAGGTCAGTCGATATGCTCACAGTTTGCACACGGTCGCTGGCATTTTTCCTGAGAAATGCAAGCACAAATGCAACATGAATTTATTGTGACTTCATGCAGTCCTTGTGTTTGAGGAAAGGAAGGGAAAAAAGAAAGGAAATGAAAGGGATGGAAGGGAAACAAAAAGGGAAAGGAGAAGATAAGCTCCCATTTTCATGTAAAGTAACTGTTTGGGCATTAAAATTAGATGTGTCAAAAATCAAAGTGGATTCCCTGTTGAATTGCATCAGGGCAACCCTCTCCCCCCCTCCCTCTCCTTCCCTGTCTCTCCTGCTCCCCTTCCGCCTCCGAAGAGGAGCAAACGAACAATGAATTATAAATCTTTGGCTGTTAAACAGTTATTCAAAATGTCGACAGATTTATTTAATCAATGGAAGACAGAGCCAACAAAACATTAGCTGCTTGCCCGCAGGTATGTGTGGATGCTAATCACGAGTGTGTTTAGAGAAGGGGAAAAGCAGCTTCATTAGCCAAGCTGTTTAACAAACAGAGGGGGAGAGAGAAGGAAAGGACACGGCTGGCAGCGGGGAAATGAATGGAGAGAGTGGGAGAGGAAAAGTGGAAGTGACAGTATAGGAGGGTCAAAAGGCAGATTTGATTTCTTTGAGAGATTTCACGGGCATGATAGGTGATTAATTGCTTTCGCACATTCACATGGCATGGAAATTTCCTCTATTCAGTGCAAAAAAGGAAGAAAAAGACACACTTTCACAAAACACTAACACTTCCACTTACTTTTTTGCTTTAAAAAAATCTCTTATTGTAAGCAATTGTGCTGTGTTGATGAGGGCTTGTAACAAAGAAACAGGACCGAAAACGAAAATAACGTGTGCAGAGCAGCTGTTGTTAAAATTTCCCTTTTAATTAACACCCTGAAAGCGGTAATCAAATTCTATAATCCACTCCAACACTTCTACCAATCACACGACACTACAAAGCCTTGAAGGGACAAGGCAAATCTCTGAAAATGTCCCATCAGCCAGTTAGTCCCGAGGCTCAGTTCACTAGCCAACACCGCAATGCCAAATAATCAAAAATCATCACTACACAGAGGGAAAATAGCATTTTCAACGCTCAAAATAAAATTGAACGCCTCAGAAACAGATTTATTTGGCAACTAAGGCAGACAATGACTTTGTGCGTGTTCAGCCGTGTCAGAGAAAAACGGGAGGCTGTGTCTTTTCTGTTCATGAGGTGAGGAAGACACAAAACTGCACTTTTCTCGTGCATTGTGACAACCGCACAGATGTACACCCAGAGTCCCTTCCCCAAAATTAGCAAAAGTTACAATGGCTTTTAAAAATTTAGTAGTCAGTGCCAAAATGAAATATCTACTTGATGAATCATCAGGCATATCTACCCTGGCTGCAAAACTCATCTGAAAGGATTTGGAACAATGAGCCAAATTAAAGTTCTGCTCCTCTCAAGTATCTTTTCCATCTCTTTCTGTCTCCTACTCAAAGGGAAGTGTCGGAAGAGTGTGTTTTTGCCCTTGGTCAGGATTTGCGCAGGGGTCGGCAGCCATGGCAACCTTGGTTTGCCAAGAAACTTCCACTTCTCATTAATAAACTCATTTTAAATTGCGCAAGGTTTAGCTCTATCGAAAATAGCATCTTCCTTTGCCTGGAAATGCGCCCCAAAAAAATCATCACCGCGTTTGCACGACTGCCAGTTGCAGTTCGCATTCACACGTTTCTGGTTTGTTCATCTGGGTTGAGATGTAGCACCTACTGGCGTTTTGCAGTTTTCCATTGATTTTTATTTATTTATTTATTTATTTTTTGGCAGTGTCAGTCAAGTGAGAGAAGAGGAGAACACTGAAACACTAAATGAGGGGAAGCTGGATTGAGTCAGCAGCAAGGACAAGGGCCTCAACTGCCTCTAGACCTGATAAAGCTTTTGATCTGATGTGTCATATGAGATGATGTTCCGTTAACAATTACCTCTTCTCTCTAATGCAGCACTCAGGAAAAGGCACTTTCACTAGTTGACGCCCACGCACACTCAAATACATACACACACACACATACACACACGAACACACACATGCACACGCACACAGGAACAGTTGCACTCATACAAACTAGCATTCTGCCATTCATTCCGCCATTTGCCAAGATCACGTTGACCAGCCTCCCCCCTGTTGAACACAAAGCCAAGATAAGATAGATTTAGACGCCCTGTCTCGCTTTCTGTTCCTACAGCAAAATGTCAACAATGTGAGGTGTCCTGGGGAGTGGCTCAAACTAAATACCTCTCCTCTATCGGCCTGGCTGGCCTTTGATCCCCTTTGATGCCACGTCGTTCTATTAAAACCCTGAAAGGATCTAGGTTCCTTATCTCCCCTCCGCCCTACCGCAGTCATGCAGTTGCCAATGAAGAACTACACACTGCTCGTCTCAATGTGTGTGCGCGTTTGTGCATGTGTGAGCGCAGTATAAAATGCCTGCATGCTTTTGTGGGTGTAACCATGTGTATACCTGTGTGTGTGCGCGTATGTGTGTGTGCAAATATGTGTATGTGCGTAAGTGGTTGGAGATAGGCCTCCTGGCACTGTGCGGCACACCTTGACTGATGTGCGGTATTAAAAGTGTCAGTGTTGGGTGACATGACTGTGATAAGGAGCCAGTGAGAGCAGTGCTCATTAAACATCAATCCTTGTGGGGGGTGAGAGGGGGGCATGTCGCCCTGGGTGACACCCCACATTATGACACACAGGAACAATATCCG
>OMLB01056202.1:0-14859 GCA_900302555.1 Myripristis jacobus
CAGAGGCAGCAGATCGCCGCGATAGAATTTCAAGTTCAAAAAGAATAAAATATAACAGTAAACATTCATCATCCAGAGTTATAGCCACTGCTATAACTAACTGTATGTTGACAATTCAGAGTTGAAATGACTTAACCAGCGAGTACAATGTATGTATTTGTATGTTCAGGATGTAATAGGGCAGTAAATCCACGACACGCTAAACACAGTGGGATATCTGGATCACAGTCATTTCAAAGTGCACCTGCCATGAGAGCCTCACTACAGAGTTGCTTACCTGGTGAGGCTGAAGCCGGGGCCCCTGCTGGGCTCTTGGCCCAGGGGTTAGTGTCTCGAGCGGGCAGAGGAGGGGGCAGAGCTGGGGGGTTAGCAGTAACAGCAGCGACAGGGAAGGCAGGAGCTGTGCCGTTCACTATAGCAGATAAGAGACAGCAGCTAGTACAGGCAAGCTTGTGAAGTGTGTGATGCAGCCTGAGCTCGTGTTAGACATGCAGGACATTCACGAGCAGTCAGTTAACTTCTCGTGTTAATCACACATACAAAATGAATGCTCTAATTGAATATAAGAATCATGCAGCCAGACTGTGAGCAACATAATCAAGTCACATGTATTTCTTCTCGAGTTAAGCGACCAAAGAGACTTGGTTGATGTGTGGATACTGAACGAGAGTGCCAGAGAAAAACTGGCTGAAGTTTTTGTGGTCAGTTGCTGTCAACAGCCAATCCAATTTGCATGCCTCCTATTTTCACTACTGCTGTGAATTTGTTTTGTTTTATTAACATACAGTAATTCAGCGTGACAAATGCGAAGCGGGGAAAGAAGCTGATTCAATCAAAACTTCCCTGTTGACAACTTTTTTTGAGAGATTACAGGAATAAATGTCTCCTGAAGAATGGTTGGAAAAGAGTTGTATCCATTGTTGGTGTCGATGGTGAGCTTCACAACAACTCACCGTGACAGGAACTTGAATTTTTTAAGTGTATTTTCAATTAGGATAACTCTTGTCAGCCAGCTAGGCAAACACATTTAAGCCATACTACGTCTAAATACTTCTCTAATATTTTTCTGTTGCTGACCGTGTGAACCCCCTGTTCTACGTGTGCACACACATTACATAATGAAGGCAGTCAGGGGAGGCTCCCCTGTGGTTACCTGGTGCAACAGGAGACTGTGGAGAGGAGGCTGGTTTGGGCATCGGGGCCGAGGAGAAGGGGTCCTCTGTGGGCCCGCTGAAAGCCGTGGTGATCTGAGTGCACAGCGAACTGATGCTGTCGACCTCTGCTTCTACCTCTGGGACTGGAGGGGGAACACCAGAGGAAACTTCTATGAAGCAAACAGTGAAATAAAGTAAAAGCCATCACAGCGCTTGCAAATGTAAGTGAATCTCTTGTTTCAAACACTGCAAAATGTTGCGAGATGTTTGTTTCACTAATTTTGAGTTATTTCTTTAATTATTATTTATTTCTTATTATTACTTCTTATAATTACTTCTTGATTACTACTTTTACTATTATACCCATCAAGGGACTGGAAATTAGCTTTGGTACATGTGTAGTACATCGGGACTTCTTTTCAAAATGTCAGTGTATTCTGTTCTTGTCCCTTGCTGGTTTTTAGGAGTGTAAGTATTGTGGGGTGAACTTCTCCTCACAGTCAAAACTGAAAAGGAAAAGCAAAAGAGTTGAGTATGTTCTTGTTGCCAAAAGGCCCGACTCACCTGTGTTTTTCATAGGGAAGTCAGACTTGCGCTGCATAGTGGAAGGTAACTCGTTCATACGCAGGGACAACTGTCGCTTGAAGGGAGAAGTCTTCTGGCTGAGGGCCGGGAAGCCTCTGAAGGAGCCCTGCCTGGCCAGGGCCTCTGCTGGTGCGTGTCTGCGGGGTATCGCCTGGGGCCCCAGGGAGGCCGCAGAGAGGGGCGGGGAGGACGACGGGGACGGCGATCCTCCTGTCTGGGGGACTGAGGAGTTTGTTGCGCTTGTAGCCGAGCTCACAGGAACGGCAGCCTTCACATCTGTCTCTGCTGTTGGGGAAGCGGGATGTTCAGACAATAATGCTCCAAGGAAAATAACAGCCTTGCCCTGAAATTGCTCGCTTCACTGCAAAACACTACAAATTCCTATTTCAGAAGATATTGCTCCCTGAATTTCAACATTCAGTATTTCAAGAGAAGCTGAGATTATATCCTCAAAAATCTTGTTTTTCTAAGCAATGGTCTTAAATATCTGAAAATAAATGCTTTCTACTTTGAGTTTATGGGGCATAACCGAAAGCAACAGGAAACATGAAGTGGAAGCATGAATATACAGAAACACACATGCAGACTCTTCCTGTACAGTCAACAGGTAAATCATCACCTTTCTTAGCATCCTGTAGCTGCCTCATCACCTCCTCCCGCTCTGCCGCCTCTGTCGCCGTGGTAACACGAAACGAGCCCTCACGGGTGAAGGTGGTTCTGTTGGCATCAAAGGTTGCCGTGACCCCGCACTCCTTCTCCCGTTTCTGTTTTCGCTCCAGACAGGCAGCAAACGCACAACCGACAGCATGGCTGAGACGCTCTCCCTGAAGAGGACAACGACAAATCATCTGTGAGTCTTTGGGGACTATCACTGACACAGAATATTATGAAAATTCAAGTAACAGTCAAATTTCGGTAAATCTACATGTTTTTTATCCACAAAACATGTGAACTACACCTTTTTTGAAGATGCTACAAGAATGCCTTGAGGATTTTGTAGTGCAGTGAGCCTAACCTCTATATAACGTGCTCTCCAATATCATTCAATAACTGATAAAGATATTTAAGAGTTATGAAGACCTGTGAAGAATTCTGTTTGTCATTTTGGCACAAATTAGGTTTTATTATGCATTATGTGTTGAGCTCTGCAGACTGTTCCTCATTCCTGACAAGAGCTCTTGACGCTTTTGGCACATTCCCTGCTGTGACGACACAGTCTGTCATGTCATGCTAGCATTCACGCCGGCATTCTGCCTTGTGTCGTCGGTTGTGTTGGGACATTGGGAAGGAGCTGTCTGCATGTATGTGGTATGGTTATCTGTATGTTTCTGTGTTGTACAGGCTGTGAAAACAAATTTCTACATTTGGAGGTGATTTGGACTTCTTACTGAGTCCTTGATGGCCATGAAACAGTGGCAGATCCAGCGTCGCGTGGTGCCGTCCCTGCAGATGTAAGAGAACGCCCGCTCGAAGTTCCGGTCCGGAGCGCAGAACGAAACCTTCTCTATCGTCTGGTCCAGAATCAGGTCCTGCGGGTCGGAATGCATTGCGATTACCTCGTTAGCAAAGATTAGGAGTGCGGTCAGGGTTAAAGGACTTTAAGGTCACACAGTTCAAAAGGTGAACAGCAGTTCCAGGAATGCTGATCTGTGGCTTATCCTGATCGCGGACGTCTTGGAAGAAGGGGTCAAAGTGAAAAGAAAACTACTTCATGAAACAACTGTAAAGTAAATAGTTAAAGTGAAATCTAAATTTGTAGAAGAAGAAAAAAAAAGATACACAGCCCAGCCTCTTTAGGTGTCTGAGTCTGAAGCAGTACCACAGGCCTTTCAGCAGGTGGCACTGTAACTTCAAAGACTAATCTCCTCAACTCATATCTACTCTTGCAGGTGCAGGGAGTACATATTTCCAAAGAGGACCTTCTGGAGGTCACCAGACCACAAGGACAGAAAGTTAACCGCTAGAATTAACTGCCGCAGCCACACAATGAGCTACTTCCTCTGTCAGAGCCACAAAAAAAAAAAGCCACGTGTATTTCCTCTGGCGGCTCGGTCTTTTTGATCAAGGTGTTAAGAGCCTGCGGCGGAGGACTGAAGCGATTCGTTACCTTTGTTTTGTCGTCGACGACGCGCAGACCGTCTGCCGACACCCACAACACAGCCCGCACCGCCTTCTTCCCCGCCTGCAAACAAAACACAAAGGGGAACAGGGGCTTGTAAGAACCAACTTTTTATTTATTTTTTAATTTTTTTGTCTCTCCAGTCCACGCCCCCCAGATGGCATCCCCATTTTACCATTCCTTGAAACCTATGCATCAAATCCAGCATGGAAATTCAATAAACCACACAAACCACACAAACCACCTGGAAAGAAAGAGAAGGCACCAGGTAGCAGAGTTTCAAAGACAGAAAGACGCAGAGGATCAAGAGAGTGTCGTGTGATAGCACCCCGCATTTTAATGAAAGAGACAGGAAGGATGACATGAGAAGAGGTGCGATATAAAGCACTCGACAATGGTGGCCCATTGGTTAGAATAACAACAACAATACAAGATGTGTTCTGTGCAAAGAAAGGGACAGCGCTCATTCACACAAACTGTTCATTGTTCCATTCTTGCTTCATGGGAAGAGGAGCTGATGGGAGAGAAGGGCACGCCCATTCACACACACACACACACACACAGACACACACACACACAAAACATAAAAGTGTCCCACCCCACCCAGTCACACACAAACATGCATCATCGTGTCTGTCTCTCTCCAGACAGATTCCCCCTGTGTGTTTCTGTCAGTCTTCAGACGTGATCAGAGGGTGACGTGTTACGTGAGGGCAGAAAAAAAAAAACCATAATACTAATAATAATAACAATGATGATAATAAGAGGCAAACACTCACACACACGAAGCATAACTTACTTTTGTAAAGAATCCCTTGAAGAATTTCCTGTCCTGGAAGTGGAATTGGTAAAGGGAGGGTGGGTGAGAGAGGGAGGGATGGAGGGAGGAACAAGGCATGAAAATGTTACCGATGAGGTCTAGAGACTGTCGGGAGCCCACAGGAAGCGATTTGGTTTGGGTTTCTTTTCTTTAGTTGTTTGTTTTTTGTTTTTGTTTTTTTGTGGAGGTGAAGCTGGGTTATGAATGTGAGTGAGTGAGTGAGTGAGTGAGTAGGTGAATCAATGGATTGGGCCAGCCCATTTGATTCCATATTGATAGATGTGGTGATAGGTGACATTATGGTTGTTACTGTCATCGGAGTGATCAGTGCTAGTATTGACACCAGAGCCCTCGTGACACCAAGAAGTGGCGAGCTCACACCGCAGCATGTCTCCCTGCCGCGCCGCCGCTATCAGGCGGCGGTAGGCTCTCCTGCGGCCCTCCTGGGAGGATTTGAATAAACAAGCCTACAAGGCAACAGGAGACTAGAGCAGCCCCACAGCTAAGACATCATACCAAGCTGCCTGGACAGGGGAGATAAGGTTGGCAGAGCTTAAGGTGTGTGGGGAGGGGATAATCCTAAATCCCATTTTTATTCTTTCTCCACTCATGCCTAGACCAAGACGTTGTGGTCATTCATTTGGTTGTTCAGCAGACGGAGACAGAGTCCCACAGAGAGCAGGCGGCGGTTTGACCTCTGAGTCAAGCAGTGACTGTTCGCTGGGCAGCGAGAGTTAGGGGTCAAGTTTAGGCCGCAGCACCATCGCATAAAAGCCCGAAAATCAAACCCGGCCTAGCCTTAATCCTCCCTTCCTGCACCACCCCCAAAGCCCCCCCCTCCTCCCACAGACTGAACAGGAGTGCCACGCCGCTCCTGTTACACAGCCGCGGCGGAGACGGCACCCAGAGCACCGTGTTAATGCATGATTTAACTTGTTACCAGCACTGAAGATTCACACGAAATGAGTAAGCACTGGTTAGTGTGACTGTGTGTGTGTGAATTGCAAACATGCAGGCGAAGGCAGGACCTACACCGTTAGTATTAGTAAGTTATGGGTTAGGAGTAAATCTCTACAGGGTTGAGAAATAGCTAGAATGGTAAATGGGGGAAGGGGGTATTTGGAGGCTTTTCTCAGCGACACCACAGTAAAAACCTGCTCAAAAAGACAAAAACCAACAGAAAGTAACAAAAAGAACATATAATATTAACGTATTGAAATTCAGGTGTGAACTGGGATGAGACTAGAGTGGGGGGAAAAGCTCTTTGTAGAGAAAGGACAGGGTCTAGAGAACAACTATAGGTTTTGATAGATCAGGGATGAAGTTTAAAAGGGAATAAATAAACAACTAGAGCAGGAAGCTAACTTTATACCAAACATGCCAATCTCAATATGCACTATTTCCAGATGTTACAAGCCAAAAAAAGCCCTTAGAGCAGGACAGGGCCGCCAAATGAAAGTATGTTACCTGCAAAGTGACTGGTAGTGAAGAGAAACCTACTGCCTAAGTTACCAGTGTCATTTCCTCATCAACGTGCAACTGACATGCTTGTGCAACAACTGCCACAGGCCTACACTGCGCAACAACCAACGACTTACAACACTCGTATTAAAAACGCAACATGACATAATCTTTAGAAAGTACCACATCCTCAACAGCGGAAAAATGACTTTACCTGTCAGGCTGTTCAGTAGCCTGCAGGGTAGCCATGAGGAAGAGGAGTTTTCTGCATCCCAAAATTGCCAGAGTTATTAAGTGCTGATGTTTCAGTGACAATTATTTAGAGTTAACCCAATTATTTAGAGATATGACCCTGTGGCGGCTGATCAAAACTATGCACAGGCATTAAATTGACTCTGATGGTTGTGGACTGATAAACACAGGCTCACTGCTGATTTTTAGCCTCTCATGGGTTAAAATAACACTGAGATTTTTGCTGCCTACATTTGGTGCTTACTCTGTCTTCCTTAAATCTCTGGCAGAGGTTTAAAGACAGCATGTCACAGCATGTGACACTAAAACTCTTCACTGAAACCAGTTAAAAAAAAAGAAAAGAAACAACAACCTCCTGATCCACTTGGGCACACTGTCAGTAATGTATTCTGGACTGTTGGATGCCGTACAAAAGCAAGCAAAATTCTTTTACCGTGACAGTGACTCACCCAGTCTATAAGGAGAAACGCTCATGTTTACTACCGGCTACTGAGCAACAGCGAAAACATTCCCACCGCCAGAATATAGGATACACCTCCGAGCCTGGGCTGCAAGCCAGTGGCAGCAGGAAATGACATCATGATGACAACATGAAAGGGCAGCTTGGAGGTTGATGATGCCGCAGTGCAGCCTCCTCCACCACCTCCGTCCTCCCCTCTGAGTCACGGGTCAGAGTTGTGGGAAAACTCCCATTACTGTCCCAAATGCTGCTGGGAATACAATGGAGCGCCACACACTCACACACACACATATACACACGGACGCATGCGCACACAAGTAGGCAGGCATGTGCATGGACAGCTAGACAAGGGGTTTTCAGTCCGGGGTCCTTAGGGGTCCTTCAGAGGGTCGCCAGCAAAACGGGGAGTAGTTTAATGTACCTATAACTTTCACAACATTCAAACACACAAAATCTGCCACCAATCCAGGATGGCTGATCTGATGTTTAAATATAACATTTTAATCATTATAAATATAGTTTTCTTGTAATTAAAATTTTCTTCCATTTTTGGGGGCTTGTTTTTTGTCTTTTTTTTTTTTTTTTTTTTATACTATTGTTCCAGTAATTATTTGCTAATATGCTATGTTTTCAAAAGAAAATCTAGTGAACTTGGTCAGGTTTGAAAGTATTAATTCACTGGGCATTGCTACAACACAAAAATATGTACAAATGGTTATTTTAATATTATATTTCAGTCTTACAACTCTGACATTAGGTCACTAATTTTACGGATGAAAATGAGCTCATTAGCTAACTCTTTACATTGACGTGGAAACTGAAATGCTGATTCATGTGCTTTGACCCTGGTAAATACATGAATAAATAGATAAATTTAACAGGTGTGATGCATGACTTCAAGTGGGGGTCCAGGATTACTGAGAGACAACTTGGGGGTCCACAGGATGAAAAAGTTTGAAAACCCCTGAGCTACACCAGAAGCACACGCCCTCTGATAGCCACTTTCCCCTGCATGTGCACTATGCAAAAAGTTTACAAACAGTACAGTAACACATTTATTTGCACATTTTTTCTGTTAATACCACAGAGCTCCAGCCCTCTGAGCCAGAAGCTGCTGATGCTGCTGACTGTTAACTTAGTGTGCAGCTATTAGCTGCTTTCCAGAGACCAGCCTCCCTGCATCGGCCCACACCAGTTATTCAGCAAAGACGGGTGTGGGGCCTTGTTTCTCAGTGATTCAGGCATTAATTCTTGGAAGCAGATTTTGTTGCTAAGCAATATTAGCCCACATTCTGCTCACTGGGCGGACCTGCATTTGTTGCCAGGCAACAATTATCTTCCTGAACAGTCAATGAGGATGAACTGGAAAGTATCAGGGACTCCTCACTGATTGAATTTTATATGTGTTTCCAGGAAGACAGCTGTGGTGTGGTGTGAGTGTCCAGCTCTGATATGGATAGCCGTCACCAGGGGGCAGTCACACAGTGGATCACTGTGAAGGTTTTCCGGCACTTCCTGTTAGGTGAGCTCATCAGGCATGCAGGTAAAGTGCCACGTCCAGGGCCAGGGTTCAGCACAGTCACATGGACACTGGTGGGTGTTGACATTAGCTGGAACAGAGTAACTGGATTATGGCTGCTTATAAACATGGCAGGCCTCTAATTTGTTTCTGCCCACCTCTCATTGTGGCTGGTACATCCCAAACTGTCCATCCTACCAGCCAAACAGATAGCTGGGGGAGAACAGGAACTTACAGTGATGGCAGCTCATCTCCCAAAGCACAAATACAGCGGCAGACAGAACTGACCAGCGTTTTGCTCTTGGCCGGGGTTCACATCCCACTCTGCTCATAAACAGGGATCAATAAAGACATGCTTGTATTGGACAGACATGGCCTCTGGGCGGGCGGGCAGTGAGGGAGGGAGGGAGCAGAGTAATGGAGGAGAAAGAGGAGGTAATATCATTAGGACGAGGAGGGTCAGAGAGTTGCGGCCTGCAGGAGGACAGGAGGCAGCAACTGTTTGAGTCGGCTTTATCTTGTGCTCTGTGTTATGACGACTGTAACTCAATAAGATCCCACTGCCTAAAGCTCTGTGTAAACCATGTGACCTCTGAGTGTGTGTGTGTGTGCGTGAGTGTGTGTGTTATGCCTCTGGGTGCACTTGTGCCCTTTTTACTTGTGTTGTACCTCTGGGTGAGCTTGTTGTGCAATTGTGTGTGTGTATGTGTGTGTGTGTGCACTGAAAGTCTGCATTTGTGCATTGTGCTTCTGTGTGAGTGCTGTAAGAGAGCACTAAGTATATGTTGTGCTTGTGTTTTATGTGGTTGCATTGTCCCTTTGTGTTACAAGAGTGTGTGCGTGCATCAGCGGTTAGCCACTAGGTGCGCTTGGTGTGCCACTTTGTGTATGTAAATTGTGCCTGCAAGTTCTCTAACTCTCTCTCTCTCTCTCTGTGTACATGTGCGTGTGTGTGTGTATGTGAGTGTTAGAGTACATGCAGTCACCAGCAAGCCTGTATGTGTGTTTACTTTGTGTGGAGATGGCAGAACGCCTCGCCACAGACTCGGGCAACTCCAGATCAGCGTCAAAATATCGGTCAGCAGGTGTGTCTCAGGTCGCACCTCAGCCGAGGAGCTAAAACCAAGAGCGGTTCAGCCGAGGTCACCAATCATCTTAAAATGCTTAAAACACCCAGGTCAAGCCGGGCGGGGCAGCACCGAAAGGAATCTATTACTGGGCGGGCTAAGCATACAAGTGAATGTCTGCTTAGTGCCTTGCAGTGATCGGTGTCCACAGTCCACCATCTGTCTCAGCCACCAACGCCCGCTCAACGTGCCAAGACTGAGTTTTACCAACACAATATTAAAAATACACTTTTGCCACCCTAGCTGTGCTCAGTTCTATTGTCAATCAGGTACTGTGTGAACCATTCAATAAAGCTTCAGGGGCAGACCACACTTTCATTTTTTTTATTTTTGATGACCAGCGTTAGCCGAGTCCACCATCCAGGAAGCAGGGAAATAAGTTTTAAAGTCACGACGGTACGGTAGTCAGCAGGGACAAAGTTTGACAACAGGCAAAGACCAAAGACCAAAGTCAGTTTTGTAATTATTAGGATTATTTTTTGTCTTATTTGCATTATGTTCTTTTTGGTTGTTATTTTAAAATGCTATGGTGGAGTAACAATTAGGTTACACTCAAAATATGAAATTATTCTCAAGCATGTGCTACAGTATTAATCATACTCATACAAATGGTTCCCAATAGCTCAAGTGGCGTTCAACAGCTCAGTGAGCAGAGAGCCTCGGACTCTGCTGCCACCCATACTAAAAATATACACACTCATGATGCTGTAAGGTGCTTTGGATGAAAACCCTGACGACGGGGCACACGTTATGGTACAAAAGCCAAAAAAACAAACAAAACAGGAGGTACAATAACAGAAAAACCATGCCTGAGCTGTCAAGAGGCTTAGGTCATGTCAAATTGAATCTGAGCTCTCTTGCCAGACACTTAAAGCGAGGATTCTTGTTAATCAGCACAGGTTTCAAATGTAGTCATGTCCTGGGACTCAGGCATGACACACTAATCCTCTTGAACAGACTGGTACTCTGTTCACACTCAGAGGACCCAGCAGAGGCAGACCTGTGGCCTCACACTGGGCCCCCGACCTACAGATCCATCCACATCCATGGCAGTTTGTGACCTGGGTGGGGCCTTTGGCAAACAAATGACAATATGGAAAAGC
Organism: Myripristis jacobus; assembly: GCA_900302555.1. Classification (NCBI taxonomy): domain Eukaryota; kingdom Metazoa; phylum Chordata; class Actinopteri; order Holocentriformes; family Holocentridae; genus Myripristis; species Myripristis jacobus. Next base: position 10,601 of record OMLB01056202.1, read on the forward strand.
AATCACACCACGGCTTCCCCCTTTCCCCCCCTGCCCCCGACACTGGAATTTGCTCTTTTGCGTAACTCTACCGGAATCTACAGGAGCAGGAAGTACATGCCGGCCTATCTGCTCTGGCGGGGAGAACGGACGGATGGAAGTTGTCTGAGGGCTGGGAGGAGACCCTCACTGACAAATGGCACTTTCTGCCACGCTAAGGCCTCTATGCGCAGAGAAAACTGGGCGGGAACAAACGAGGCAGCGTTAAGGGTCGACGAAAACTACAAGGCACATGATGAAAGATGAGGGAGGGCTGCCGTGATAAAAGAAATGTCAATAAGAGTCAGTAGGATGAGAAAATGGTAATATCCTAGACAGGGAGGTAATGGAGGGAAGGGAAGGAGGAAGAAAGGAAAGGAGGCCGGCCTGAGCTAACTTAGGACAGGCCGGCGTCAGCCTTGTTGCTAGAAGTACAGTCTGGTTATCTAGCGAGAACCTACCGTCTTCAGTCGCTTCACAGCATCCTCACAGATGTGCATGCCTCTGGACTCCTCCACCTCCACATGGCCCAGGTACTGCAGCAGAGACAGAGAGAGACGGAAGACAGCGTCAGACTTTGAATGATGCTTTCATGTAACTATCTCTAGGCTTAAGTCAGGCTAAATAAGTTCAAAATAATCAAGGATGAGATCAGGCATTTAAATGAATCCAGATTCTGTACAGTCCTGTGATGAAGTATAGACATAATTAATTAACACTTTATTTGAATGTAATCTCAGTTTTGTGGCTATGTAGCTGATCGGCATGGAGAACACAACCAGACCTTTATTGAAAATACCTCACACCATGTTTCATACATAAATAGGAAGCACTGCCTGTGCAATAACGTAAACTGGATTTGTTTGGATTTGTTGTAAAATGGTGTATTTGCGCAGACTGGAGCCTAAACAGTCTTAGAGTTGCATAAATTGGGTTTGACTGGAAAGCTGAGACTCTTGTGGATTCAGTGAGCCCGATCTTATTCATGTGTGATGATGTGAGCCCCAGTAGTAGCTATTTCATTGTAGTGAGACCGTTTTTTATGATTTGACATCACTGTATAAAATGACCTCCTGTGACCTCCAGGATCATCACAGCCTCATGAAACTTTACAGCCATAAACTAGGGACACAGGGCATTCAGAAGATGATTTTCCTAGGTATATTGACAACAAGGGGGACTTTCTGAAGCAATTTCCAAAACAGAATGCTCGCTAAAAAATCTAATCACCGAAACATGTTAATTCTTAAAGAAATCTCCATGTTTATGACCAATTCTTGAGCAGCCAAAAATGGTTAAATTTTGCACCAAACCTAAAAATTATAAGAACATTTTAAGGTTTACAAATAAATCCTTGGAAAATACAAGCGGGCACGAACATGGATGCAATACTGTGTGCGAGCCTGTGAGTCAGTGAACACATGAAGAGGATTAGGGACAACATGAGTGGAACTAAACTACCCCACAGTCCCAGTACCCTCAGCATGATCAGCATGCTCACAAGCCCCCACGGTACCCAGACATGGCTCAGATTGTATTCCCACATGGGTGCGTCTCATCACAACAGCGTAATCCATCTCAGGTCAGGTACGGCTGTCAGACCCAGAGAACTGACTTTCAAATCTTTTCCGGTGTTTGTCTGAACTTTCTGGCACACCTTTTCCAACAATACGCAATATAAAATATCGCAACCCCCACCCATCTGGTACTCCAACCAGGTTAGAACAAACCGTAGGAATTATTTGAAATGATTATGTGAGGGGGTTTGACTGTAACTGAATGAGCGGAAAGAGCCACCCCCCCCGTCGTCCTCCCAGCCTTGAAGCGGCATCACACCCTGCTGTGTGTCACTCCGGAGCCACAGCCCTGACCGCTCGGACGGCCTCCGGGGGTCAGCGCCGCGAGCCACTTGGCCATTGTGCGTGCAGTCCTGGAGAGGAAGTCCTTACCCTTTCCTTATTGAGCACACACACAACGAGTGACGCTGACCCCTGCCTGACGCCCTCCGCCCCCGAGCATTGCTATTTTCAGACCGCGACGTCACAATTGTGAGTCACACCGTCGGCATACTGGCATATACACGTGTACGCACACACACACACACATATATACAAACAAATGTGCATCCTAAGGGCAGGACTGATACAAGGAGGCAGCTGTGGGCAGTCAGGACAGAGGGGAGCACGAGCGCCACTAATAGAGGGATCAGCCAAGAGATGGGGCTGAGGTGAGATGAGTAACCGCACGGGAAACTTGAACTGTCACAGCAGATGCTTCGCTGTAGCTTCCTGCCCCGTCCTCTGAGTAACTCACTGGCAGCGTCGGTCTGAGGAAAGCAACGGCTGCACTTAGCAGCTGGAGCGACTTCAAACAAATGCAACCAGCATTTCCTCACAACAATATTACATGTGGGGGTCATTCTGAATGCTGGATTTGAATTTGGAATGTTTTGAAAAGTGCTATACAAATAAAGTTTATCATTATTATTATTAGCATTATTATTCATTAATTCATTAATTCTGGCTCTGAGACCCTACATTTACTAATGGGCCCACTCCAGGATTAGTTCCACTAGGAAAATAATCCTGGAGTGGGCCAGGATTAGCTGCAGTTTGAGAATACCTCTTGTTTCGACATATATCATATTTGTAGAATTGTGCTCTGATTGCCATTGTGAAGTTTCTGTGCAGGGTGCAGGAATGGGTGAAGATGATGAATATTATTTATGTTTTTCTAGCTGTGTGGGCCGTTTTCCAGCTCTGGAGGGCTACTACAGCTAAGTAAAGGAAACACTGAACAGCATGATCATTTTAGATTATTTATCACCAACATTACTAGCAACCAACGATAAGCAGGGCAGGGGCCAAAACAACAAAACCCAGACAGTGAAAACAGTGCGGTTTAATTTGAATATCCAGGTTTTATCTATAGAAGAGGCAGACATTTCACAAATGGATCAGTATCAACCCATATCATAAATTAGAGTTAGCTTTGTGTGTGTGTAAATGCCCCTGGATGTCATCCAGATGCATTCCAGGAATTAATTCAGGGTATGGGCCATGCATCAACTTCAGCGGAAAAATCTGTCAGCAGTCTTACAAACCCTTACTTTCCACTCACAATATTAATGGTGTTCAGAGTCTTTCTACAGCATGTGAACGATCATTCTGAGCCGTTTGAATTTGTAGACAACACCCTTGCACACATACAAACAAGCTCCACCTGATTTATAAAACCCACATTTTCATACAAACAGGCCCGTGTATTTACTGCAGAGCAATCACCTCGTGTCATGTAAATAATCTTTCTCATCTGTTTTAGTTAGGATGAGCAATATGCACATGCAACGCACGCACGCACGCACGCACAACGTCACCCAATCTCCCAGCAGCCACAGATGAATACAGATGAATCTAATCCAACCTAATGTCGGGACGTTAGCAGCCTTATTCTGCTGATGTTTCCACACTTTAAAAAAAAAGCATCAGTTTACATTTTCATGGCATTGAAAAGCACCTTGAGTCAGATGAATAACTGTCTGTCTATGCAATTTTACTTTGCAAACAACACACATAAAAACTAGTCAACTGTGATCATGATGTCCCCCACGATTGCACCCAGGGTGTAACTGTTTGCTTATTTGTTTGTTTGTTGTTTTATGTGTAATGAGCAGTGTCAGAGACATTGCTTGAAGCTTGGGGCCCTTTGGCCTGTTGGTGGCATGGTGGGCTAATCAGTTTTGTGTTCAACATGCCGGAGCCCAGTGTCAAAATCCACCATTCCCTCAAATTCCACTACAAACCACTCGGGACTGCCAGAGAGAAATCCATATTCCTATCCTTTCCTGGATCGTAGGTGACATCAAACGCACCTGAACGTGACACGCGGCTGGCCGGGTGTGTGCGGAGCCAAGACGGCAGCGTTTGTAAAAGGGGGAAGTTCCAAGCCACAACTCTGAGGGCTCGTTTCACCCCCTGAATGCACCCCAAACCCCCAGCCGTCCTTCACAGTTTACATTCTCCCCCTTCTCTCCTCGATCCCTTCAACTCTCCCAGTTCAGTGCAACGGTGATAATCTCACTGCAACTGATCCAACCCACACACACACACACACACACACACACACACACACAAGGTAATGGGGAACAGGTGGAAACAAGCAGGGCGGGGAAGACAATCAGACCAAGGGAAACACACAAGGGGAAGGGCAAGTGACCTGAAACGAGAAGGGGTAGGATTTCA
>OMLB01056204.1:0-18359 GCA_900302555.1 Myripristis jacobus
TGGTTTGAAATATTTTTTCAGCCAAATTCCCCCTGACCAGTAAAAAAAAAAAAAAAAAAGGTAGAAAAAAATGTAGATATGCAGAGGTCCAGCCCGACTCCACCAGTGTGATACTGAGGAGATTTTGACATCTGACACCCTCAGGAAATCTAAAATGTGGTTTATCAAACTTAACATTTTCTATTGAGTGTATTTTTTTCGCATAGGCCAATTATTTTAGGAAACATGCATAGCTGATATTTTTCCTCACGTATTCTCTGCAGTATTGCAATGTAATAACTGCAGCTGTCTCACCTTGGCGTGTGAATCTGGACAGGCATTACTTCAAAAGACCGACAATGAAACATGTCAATTTCAAAGTGAAAATGCCAGCAATAAAAATAAAACTAATGTATGTTAATTTATGAATCTCTGGCAACAAGACATGAACAAAAAAAAAAAAAAAAAGTTGATCATGTGCGGCTCCTAATTGCAGTATAAATCAGGTTTTTCAAAGGTTTTGAATCACCAAGAGGTCCTTAGTCTTACAGGCAAAACTTGCACTAAAAATATGAGGCTGGTAGGCCTAGTAATATGCAACATTAGCTGTAGACAGATACACAGAAGTAAACACCTGATCCCCTAAAAGTGTTTTGTTGTAGGATTTCTTCTCCTCTCCTGCTGAGAGTTGTTGTCTCAGTTCGGATCCTTTTTTCAGCTTAAGCAGCCACAGCCTCAGTGTGCACCTGTTAAAGTGCACATCGGGCTGCTTATTTTTTTTTTCTGAACCCGACCCGAGGCGGGAGCATAGTAACCGAGCCCGACCCGAACCAAACAGGCATTATTTTTTTGTGCCCGAGCGACCGACCCGAGCCCCAGATTTTTTCTCTAGGTTACAGTTGCCGCCTGAAATAGCCTACGCGTTGCCTTCAGTGTCGTCACGTAAACTCCAGGGCTGTACAGGAAGCTGCCCAGAACAGACAGTAAGTCCATTATTTTTAACTAAAATAATGCCGACTTGACCAAAGCCAAACATCATTTCTAAATTTTTGTCCAAACCAAAACGGTTTTGGGTGTCCACACTCTAGTCCCAATCCAGCAAAGGTCCAGCCTGTGAAATCTGCGCAAAGTGTGGCACATCACAGTTTGGAAATGTGCAAACACGCACCATTCTTTCTTTTTTTTAATCTTTTAGAAAACAATAAGTACCCAAAACAACCAGCTCTTCCTGGATGGTCCAGCTCTCATGTTTCCGTCCTTCGTCTTCCTGCAGCGACACACCTCACGCGAGATTTCTCCATGATCCAGATTTCTGTTAAGGTGGTGGACACACGTCCATCCATTGTGTCCATAGGGGCACTTTCCATAATCATGTGACACATTTCTAATAACAATCAGAGCCCATCAGTGGCAAAACAAGCACTTGAAGCACAGAAACCTTTGCCCTTTGAGTCATTTGGACTCCAGAAGGTGGAGAAACGGGGCTTGGGGTTAAAAATACCAGAATTATCCTTTAAGAAGCAGAGGAGGTGGGGAAAGCGGCTCGATTCCCCCGCAGGCAGCGCGTAGCATTTTGCTGATATTCCAGGAGTTTCATTCAACACAATTAACCTGCATCCTCGTGAAACTGTTTTCGATTAATAAATCAGACAAAGCGGTGACACTTCCAGACATGATACTTCTTGAGGGGAAGACATTTCTCCACAAAACTAGTTTCAGACTCAATTTTCTGAAGGAAGCTCAGCGCAGACGGTGCATCGCAGATACGTATCGTACGAAAGAGGCTCTGGTGAAATGATGCAGTCTGAATTCAGGTGGCGTTATGTTTGCAGCCACCGAGCCCCATTGTGTTGGGAGACATAGTGTTCCATTCTCCACAGTTGATTTACTGCAGTGCCTGGTTTAATAAAAGAAAGACAATAGGATTGGTGCTATTGATAATTAGTTTTTAATGTGCCACACTCATCATGTCCAATTTCATGCCCCTTAGGCAGCTGATCACAGATTTAATCAACACATTATTGCTTGCTACACTTAAACTGACTAGAGGGAAGGCTTTTGTGTGCGTGCATTGTGTGTGTGTGTGTGTGTGTGTGTGTGTTTGGGGTGGGAGTGTGTGTATGTGATACAGGGGAGAGAGAGGGGTTGTCGGCATATGTGTGTGTGTGTGTGTGTGTGTGTGTGTCCGTCCCAGCCGCGTCCCTCTCTGATAGACATGTAATGTGTGTTCCGGGCCATTAACCAGGAGCCACGGCTGAGGATGACTCAGTTAGAAATGTGTTTTCCTGCAGTGGCGAGGAAGCCGCGGCTGTTATTGTGCTGTAAGTGAAGAGGGTGGCGTCCGGGCCGCTCCCGCCTGGTGCAGGCAGATGGAGGCAGGGCGGGGGTGTCGCTCTCACGTCTGGTTTCGAGGCTCCTGACGCGTTCGGCTCGGCCCGGTGCTCGGCTGGGGCGCGTCTTGGGCCTGACTGGGGGGCATCACGATCCTTAAATTGAAAATGGCGAAAGCGCTCGATTCTGAGGTTCATGATTCTCCCACTACTTTTTTTTTTTTTCAGTCCATCCCTTTTTTCTCCCACTGGGAGTAGAGAAAATACAGAGGCACTGCTTATCAGAGCCTACTGTTTGTGTTTGTATTTGCTTTGGTGCAAAACAATTTGGATTTGGATTCAGGGAAAAATTGGGCACGGCTTTTTCTTTAATCGTTGGATTTTAAAAACAAATGCATATGCATCAAACTGTATAGGTTTAGGAAAGCCTCTCTAATGACTCTGTGTTCTGCAAATCAAAGGAAATCTCACTGTGACAAAATGTGCTGGACTTCTGTCTCTGTCGCCGCCCGACGTCTGAGTGAACGCCAGTCCGGGGAGTTTCCCAGCATGCTTTTGGGCAGCGGACATTTCCTGAGCCCGGTTCCTTGTTGTTTGGCTCATGTTCCCTGTTAAGGTCTTTAGTTTGTACGTGTTGTTGTTTAGTTTAAAGAGTTTAAAGATGGTTTTGCATTATTTGTTATTGTCTATTCTTTTGCTGTAACTCCACACGTGATGCACTTTGACTTTGACTTGCCTGGTTAAGTAAAGGATAAATTAAAAAATAATAATAATAATAATAATGTTACATTGCTAGTCCTTACTAGCATTGATGTTGATGTTGATTTGTTGGGAGATATTTGAGAGAGAGGCAGAAATGGTCACCTATAGATATTCAACAGAATGTCAATGGATATATCAAATAAATAAACAAAAGCTAAGTACAATATCAATAAGCTATAAATTATATTTCAACAACATATTGGCACATTTATTGACCTTTTGTTGAATGTGTTTGCTGTATTTTAACAAACATGTAGATCTGGTTGATATTATTGCGGGATATTATGAAACCCACCAGAGTTCTGGGTAACCTACATCTATTTGATTAAGGTCAGGGTTCTGGTTGGGTGAGGAATTTTGTCTAGTCTGTGTAACAGGCTTGTGTGCAACAGGTCAGGTAATGTTATGACCAATCACAGTGTAGGTGGGCGTGTCCTCCCAGAACTCCAGTGGGATCCATAACGACGCCTCGCAGACAGGTTGTTGAGATGCAGTTTATGTCTTATTGACGTTCTGTTGACTATCCAAAGGAAGTGTTACCCAAAATCGTGACTGGACATATTTGCCGATATTTTTAGACATTTCAAAAAAACAAAAAAAAATAGCAAGCAATGCTCACGTGCAGTTACCAGATAGTTGAAATAAAGATATGTACTAGAGGCTCGATATTTTACACAACAATAAAACGTGCCAACTTCACACAATCTGCAGCTCCATCTGCTCCGCTGTGATACGGTGTTCTGCCAACTGCTGAGCCACAAAGTAGTAATAGAGTCTGCTGGAGAAACTATTCATTGATAACACTGTTTTAAATCATCTGAAGTTCCTTTGACTTCACTCATGGACTGCATTGTTTTGTTTCTTTCTGTTTTGTTTTTTGTTTGTTTGTTTTTTGCCATATTGGCCACCATATTCGCTGACGCTGGTATATCTGTGATTACAACATCTACCCGTCTTATCGGCCAGTTGGACTCCAGTGTTTTGTCCTCCTAGCCTGACGTCAGTTTGTTATAGGTCTGCTGTATTCAGTCTTGGACTTACAGCTGGAACCGGATTGCTGAGCATGTTGACTGTTCTCTGGTAAATAAGAAGCAAGCAAACAGCATGTCCTCGTTCCACTGCAGTGAGTCAATACTGTCTTTGAATGCAGAAAGGACATATTTATGTTACAGAACAAAAGATGCAGACACCATAACCACGCCATTACTTACTTTTTGCCAGTTATGAGAAATTGCAATAAATCTGATTATTGATAATAAAAAATACTGTAATTTATTGATGTTAGGTTTATTTTCTCCCCAGCACTACAGGGAGCTTCAGTTTCCTGGTGAAACTTGTGATAGACCTCAAACATCTCCAAATATCTTGAAACATGGTGTGCATTGATTTGTTGGATTGCCTGTTTTGGCCTTGATCTTGAAATGGATTCGATTCAAAGATTCGCAGCGGTCTCCGTCCTCAGACCTGGTCCTGCACTTGAGCTGGTCTTGACTACAGCCCTGGGTTGAAGCAGAGCCTCTGGCTCAGGCTATTATACGCCAGCAAATAGCTGTGAACTGCATCAGCCTGGAGACTTTCATATTTTGGTTAGCTGTCATGGGTGTCTTTAGATCTGTCATGCACGCATTTGTGTCTGCACATGTATGTCTGTGTGCACGTGTGTTTACGTGTGTGTGTGTGTGTGTGAGAGAGTGAGATACGAGAAGAGGCGTAAAATCAGACAACGGGAAGCAGAAAAAAAAGCAGTGACTGTGTTTATATTGAACCACTTTGCTCCCTGGCTGTGCCATCACATGTAAAGAGAGACATCGGGAGGTAGTGGAGGCCTTCATTAAATGCAGCTCAGGCCCTGGTGAAACCCTGGTTAATGTCCCTATCATCTCTGGAGTGGTCCAGCGCCGAGCTTTCATTCCAAATGACTCATGTTTAATGCATCTCCGCAGTCCTTGTCATTTAACCTCACCTCTGGAGGTGGGGAGCAGGGAGGAGGGAGCGAAGGCTCCCGCGAGACCCGAAGGGGGCAAGCCGGCCGTGCAGTTATTCTTCGCCCACTCTCCATTTACTTAACATGAGGAGAGCGGCTCCACGTCCAGCCTATTGCTGTGTAATCTCCTCGCAGCAGCCCCCTCCCACCCCATCATGCTGCTACGTGAACCTGAACTCGAGGGTGGTCTAGGTTGCCTATGTGGCTCTCTTAAACACTTTGTACAGACTGAATGCTTAAGCAGGGGAGGACGGGCTCTGTGCGGTGGGAGTTTATGACCGAGCCGGTTGCTGTTTAGGTAAGCGCCTCTGTTTCTAACCTTGGCAAATGCTCGTGAGTAAGATTGAAGGCTGCCAAACTCCATCAGCCCCCCTCCATCCTTGGCAAAGGGGGGGGGGGGAAATTGTATTTGAATTGCATACATTTGAATTTTTCATGCTCATTAAACAGTTAAATTCAACTATTAATTTGCAAGATGTGAGGGTTTGAAACTGAATGTTGATTTTTTTTTTTTAATGTAACTTTTAAATTTGCTTTTCCTTATTAAGATGCAGCTCTCACTCAAGCAGGGACTAGAAGAGGGTTTTCAAGTTTTTACATGCTCTGCACCCCCCAAGTAGACTGTCATTGAGCTGCAGACCCCCATTTGAAGTAATTTGCTCTTTCGACCCCGATATGAAAAGCTAATTTGGTTTGTGTAAAAACAGCTCAATCCAAACTGAGAAAACTTTGATATTATAGTTGAAAGTTCAATTCAGTTGCAGTCAAATTGTTTCACACCACTGCTTTTGATTTGTGCCTTACAAATTCCACATTTAAAGTTTGTTGGTGCATCAGATTCTTTTTTTTTTTTTTTTAATTCACTGGTTCAGTGTGAGCGTGACAAACTGAAATGTATTCAGTTCAAGAATAATATCTGCCACTAATCTGTTTTCATGTGATCATCCAGAATGCCGTCAGTATAACAGGTCAAAAGGTGGTTCGTGTTAGAAAAGCATCATGTATTATAGCCCAGATCACACCAATTACCCCACTGATGGATGAGACACATCTGTGCCACAAATGGCGCCGAGTCGGGGTAAAAGAGCGATAAAGAGATGAAATTCTGCCTTTTCACTCGGATCTTCATGCGGCGTTTTTCTCTGATCGTCCCTGCTTACGTCGAAAATTGACTCCCTCTCTTTCTCCCTTTTGCTCTCTCACACACACACACCCGCTCAATCGCTCCCTCCCTTTCCGTCTCTAATGGTAATTAGAATATCACCATGATTGAAATTTGGCAAATTTTGAAGAGGAAATGGGTTTTCTAATCAAAAGCCGCCTCAAAGCAGAATCCGTACGCTCGCTTGGCTTAAAGATGTTCTTTAAAAAATGCGGGCCTAAATGGCTGCCAGGCTGCATGTTGTGGGCCAACACTGCTCATTTGTTGTGGGGGAATCGTGTTGGAAGACATGCGCATGTCCAACTGTGGCCCTCAGAGCTCTGAACTGGTGTCACATGGCCTGTTTGTAGCCAGTTTTCACATCGGTATAAGTCATATAGTATTTGAGTTTTTTGCTCTTTCTTGTAGCTCCACCTGCCTCCACAGACGCTGTTGTTTTACATCTTAAAACCAGTGAACAATTGCCCAGTCAGTATCATTATGCTGGATGTTTTTTGATGATTTTATATTGTTGCTGATGAATCTTAAACTTGTTGACTGAGAATCTCTTAACCTAAATTGCAAATCTGGTGCAACATTTTGACCAGATTCCTCAAAAGTATCTACTAAGGTTTTTTATATTATAATATACATTACAGTACGTATTGGTTAAACGCTATATGGTGGTTCACTGAATTTGCTGATGCATTTAGACAAGTGTGTTTTACTGCTGGTGTGGTGTGTGTGATAGGAGAAGACAAGTTTTAAGACAATGGGGTTTGTGCATTTTGTTGACGGTCCCGCAAAAATGCCACCAAAATTGACAAGGTGAATATAATGGGGAGCGTGTTAGGATCCCTCTTTTATGATGCTTGAATGTAGTTACACAAATTCAACTAAGTGTTTTAATTACATGCAGGGGTGGACTTGCACTTTGGCTCACCAAAACTGATAGGGTTCATTCTCTGGGATGCGTCCGTCCACTCAGCATACAGCATGACAATCCAGCCACTATATTTAAACTTATGTTAAAACAAGTCAAGTATTTGGCCTGAGGTTGACGCTCAAGGCAAAGTCATGAGGTCACCAAAGTTGAGAGGGTGCATGCTCTGATAAGCAGGAATGTACTTACCAAATTTCATGGCAATCTGCCCGGTAGACTTTAAAATATCGATTGACATAGTGAATGCTCTTGGACATGAACCCAATTGATTCTGAGAGATTGCATTTGACTTTTTTTTCCCCCAAAGGGTGCTACTACAGGAAAGGTCATAAAGTCAGCAAATCAAGAGGAATCTTCCTCTGGGGAGTATGAATGCAGTCATCAAACATCATGCCACGCCACTAAATATGTGTCACGATAGCTTGTGAACAAGTTAACACTAGAGGGTGACACTAGAGGGAAGGTCATGGGGTCATGAAAATAGGCAGGATGCACGCTCGAGGTGTCATGAATGTGCTCACTAAATTTTGTGAAAATCTTTGCAATAGATTTTGACATTTCGGCCAAGTAGTGGCACTAGAAGAAAAGTCATCGGATTACCACAATAAAGAGGAATCCTTTTCTGGGGAGCATGGACACACTCACTAAATATCACAGCTATCCTCTAATGACGTTTTGTAATACCTGGTGTGGAAAGTTGACATTTTGACTTGGCGTCGGTGCTAGAGATAAGGGTTCCCTTCAGTTATCAAAAGTGGAAGATTTTGAGATTGAGATGGAGTAAAGTGTTGAACGGACTCACAAGCGGACAGACCGGCATGGCCATCTTTAGGCGGCAGGGTGAAAACCTTGCCCTTCAAGGCTTGCTGCTTCTCAATTCAACTCACTCGATCTGTTATATTAAATGTGTAAAATGATTAACCATTTTCCTCTGGAAGAGAGAAGCTGCATGAATGTATTTTCTTTGCTTTCTTACTTTGCTTCTGCTGCACTTGACTAGTGAGCACCTCTATGCACTGGCAATTGGTGGCACTTAACGGCGAACTGGGCCCTGAATGCTAACACGCCTTTCTCTTTTTTTGTCTCCTTCTGCCCTTCCTACCTACCCTGCTCCTCCTCCTCCTCCTTGTCCAACACAGGAGCTGCACAGTACCCAGGTAAGCCCTCCCCATTTCTCCTTTCTTTCCCTTCTACCACCCTCTCTCACTTCAGCTTTCTGTGTTCTGTTTCTTGGCTTTAGAGGAAAAGCTGCTTCTTAACATGCGGTGCCTGCGTGCTGCACACCATCAGATCATGATCTTTGTCCATCTCAATTTTCTGTCCTCACTTGCGCATATTTTTCTATTTTTTTTCTCCCATTCTTGCATTCTCCACAGCCTCGCTACTTGTTGTTGCTGCGGTCTGATACCAAAGATGTCCACAATATCACCAGGTGTAGCGTGCAAGTATATTGCAGTCAGCTCAGTGTCAAGCACAAAGTCCAAAGAAATTCATAATGCTTTGTGATTGGGTCTCACTCCAAAACAACCACTGGTAACCACAGAGGAATATATGTAATGCATTCTTCTACATGTAATGTATTCCTCTAGCATTCTTATAGCATTGGCTCAGAATGGATAGTGCCTCTGAATTGAAATTATATGGAAAAGGGCTGGGAATCTTTCTTTACTCATCACCAGTTTCATACGTTCAATAGCAATTTTCATTCATTGTTCCTCTTCTGCTTAAGTGGGTAAAACCTTCCCAGATTAGTTTGATTGATCTAATTTGCTTTTGCTACGAGTCCCAAGTCATACAAAACCTTCCTGCTTAAATGTGGTATATTGGTTTAAATGGAGCACCTCATCTCACCAATTAACATTTCCATTCTCATTTTCGCCATTTAGCTGATGCATTGATCTGTACTGACTTGCGGTGAGTGCAAGATTAGAATATGTATCAGTTCCTACGCCACCCACTTTACCAGCCGAAGAACAAATGCTGCCGTGTCTCTGGAACGATCATATGCCAGACAGGTGGAAAGTAAGGGAAAGCAAAATTTTGTGTGTGCATGTATATGTGTGAAATTAGGTGCAAATAGTCATCGACGTGAAGCTCTCCAAGCGTTGGCCTTTGGGAGGTGTTCACCTGATTCTGAAGCATTATTGCCCCTATAATGTGTGCTCAGCAAAATTCAATAAATGCACCGCTTTCCTTCAATATCTGCAGATCGATAAAACCATTCCTAAATTTACACACTTTCCACGTTGTCAGAACGAGAGAAGCCATGGTGACTGGTTCAGGGGTATTCCATGAGTGCTGCTAACGAGAATCTCTTACATTAAAAGATATTAGAAAATATTTTTGGTCAAAAATTGCATCGCTAGCTGTGCAAAAATAACACCAGACAAGCCAGAATCACTCAAATTAGAGAAGAAAGATCAACCAAAGGCTGTAAGAGCACACAAACTAACAAAACAAAAGTGAGCAGAAAATATAACAATTAAAATCAGAACATAATCACTAATAATAGTTTACTATGCCAACTTAACAATGAATGTCAATGCTATAGTAGATTTAGCAAGGCCTGCTACACTAATGTTACATCCTCAGCAACGCATCAAGCCTGAAACAAACAGTATGCAAAACTTAAATCAAATCTGATGCTGTAAAACGACATGGTTTACCTCCCATGGAAACCAGGGAACTTGGGAGTAATCCTCCAAATGCTTCCGTGTGGTATTTGAATTATAGAGAAAATGTGAAAGGGGAAAATCGGTTTTCCAGCGCTGTGGCAGCTGAGACACTGCAACAGGAGCAGTAACTCACGGGCCATCAGCTGGCCTTTAAAGGTTAGTACCACAGGCATTAACAAAAGATAATACTCCAGTGTCTCACTGCTTGTGCAAGCTGCAGCCAACTCATGTGATATGGAGTGCTCTGTTTTGACCAGTTTCAGGTACTGCAGGAGCTTCTGACTACATGGTCTTACAACATTCAAAGTTCTGACCAAGAAAAATAGTGTAATTTTGCAAGTCATATTTTTCTCTTGCCTTTCAACAACAGTTTGAGATAACTTAGCCAGCGAGAAAGTGTTAATTAGGTAGAATTAACAGGCAAAAAAATGCATGCAACCACTCTCCAAGCACAGTTTTTGAGAATTTTATTCCTCGTTTTTCAAAGAAAAGTTTAGAAATCTGCTTTGAATTACTGGAATCAAAATGTTATCCGTTTTGCACTCGCTAGGTAAAGTGATTGGTAATGAAATGGACTACATAGGGATAAGGTAGGTAGACGATGGAGCATAGAAATCTTATTGTTTGTTGACTGCCACTGGCTATGAAAAGTTCATCGCTGTTGAACTTGCTGACCCGTCCACACATTGGCTGGGATTCCCAGGTCGTTCAGCTCTGGAGGAAGTTAATGGACTTATTGATGATTGTGTTGATCACACTGTGAACTCACTGATGACACAGTGCAGCGCAGATTCTTGTCCTTGGGGCAACCTTAAAGATGACCCCCTTTGTACCAATAATAATTAAGCTTCAAACCAAGATACCGTTGCTAAAGACACTAGCTGCTTTTAATCAAGTCATGTCGCTTCTCCAGCCAACCTCGCTCCCCCTCTCTCCCCTTTCTCCTCTACTAAGACTTTTAATCCAATTATTAGTGCCAGCGCCAGTTATTTATACGTACATGAATCAGAATTGAACTGCAAGAGATCCTCCCATGGGGGCAGATTGGATAGAGGCCTGTGCCCGGTCATAAACCTAGAGTATGCTGCTGCCACCAAGCAGCGGTGGCCTTTGTATGATTGCCAACACAGAAGCACTCCCAGCTTACACAAAAACAGATGCAGACCTGCACTGACCAAGAATTCATATCATATTCAATTTACCTCATGTAATAAACCAATAAGCGCACCATGGGAGGTAAATTTGACCAAGCACAGTCTGGCGAGGCTCACATCAGCTATATGATATTTTTCAAAAGGTTGTGCACCTTTATTTTTTTTGCATGGCCAGTTAAATATTTGATCATTATCACAGATTAACTCCTGTAGGTCCAGTATGACTTTATAGATATTAATAAAGGTTAAGCTGTTGGATGTTGGAGAGAGGGATTTCACTGCTCAAGATGGCACAAATAAATTCAGATAGATTCCCTTCAAATCGCTGCTTGTTTACTTAGGAATGTACAAAATTACGTCTTCTTCATCGGTAGTTGTTGTTAACCGGACATGCCTCTCGGTTGTGCACATACAGTTTTTTACATAATTTCATCGTGGTTTATCCAACATCTCTGCATGTCAAGCTTGTGTGCACCAAATGCAGCTTTAAAATAATTTTGGTTAAGGTTAGGCAAGTAAAGAAACTTCACTTGTGGTTAGCAGTTACTCGTACCAAACAGGTGCAGCGTGGGTTTAGTAGGGAAAAACAGCTTTGACTAAGGTTAGGCAACTCAACTTTGGTTATTAAAGTTTTTCTTAATGTTACAGTTAGAATACTAAAACTTTGGTTAAGGTTAAAGTTATGGCGTGGTTTGGGTCATGGTTAAGTAGGAATAACCTTTGCTGAAAATAACTCTTGTGCATGATTCATGACCCTAAACCACTCATCTTTAATAAAAACTGGATTACTGATGATTTAATTAAAACTGAAGCCATTGTCACACCATAGTTGTACACCCAACTTTATAACACTTTTTAAAAGAGGTGTGATAATCACTGTCATCTCTGGCTTCAACCTTTGATGAAGTTTTCACCCGTCTACTGGAAAATTTCATGCACCCAGCGATGGTGTTAACAATGACCTTTTATGATTGAAATGCCGTCTATAGTAGATAAAATTAAACTTGATTGCTGAAAGTTGCATGTTGGCCAGTTAACCAGAAGCAAATAAAGTTTTCTTCTAGTTAACTTGGAGAGATGATGTAAGTGTCCAAATCCATGTTTGTGATGTCCAGAATGGATGTGGATCAGAAATCAGAAAACCTTTATTGTCCATTGCAAAGCAGTGGAAATGCGTCTTCGACGTGACTCTCATGAAATAAAATCTAACACATAGTTAAGGTTAAAAACAGCTAAAACAGTCAAAACACAACCAAAACACAAAAAAACACACACAGTCAGAACATAAAACACAGATTGCAAGATAAATACACCAAAAATTTCACTGCATCTTGTTAATGATGTTGATAGCTGTTGAAAGAAATGATTCTGCTAATGAGGAAAAGGTTGCATAATTTAGTTATGGAAAGAGATGAATATCTGGACATCAAACCATAGATTTAGACTCTGAGGTCACCTTTCTAAATTGACTTAAAGCACAAATATGGCTATTTCCTGGTTTGTGCCTAATTATTAAGCTCCATAAATTATGCAAATTATACTAATAAGGAAAGGTAGAATGATTTAGTTTTGGAAAGAGATGAATTTCTGGACATCAAACCATAGATTTAGACTCTAGACTAACCTTTCTAAGTCAACTAAAAGCAAAAAATATAGCCACTCCCTGATTTTGTCCTGATTTATTTTAACATAATTTATGCTAAATATGCTAATGAGGAAAGACTGTATGACTTATCCATGGTAATGGTTGAATTTGTTGACATCACAAACATAGATTTAGACTCTTAGATCATCTTTCCAAGAGGCAAACTTAAAGCCATTTCCAGTTTTTGGTGATTAATAAACCCGTTATGCTAATTACTCAAATTGCCCAATGTGCAGATTTTAGCAACCAAGATCAATCTCATGTACTAAGCCTGTAGATGATAATTTAATCATAAAAGTTCACAGGAAACAACATTGCTGGGTTTGATATAGGCCATAGAGGGGTTTCCAACAGACTAGCAGTGACATTAAAAAACAAACAAACAAAAAAACATGAATATTGAGCTTTCTCCTAATGTTATGAACCCTTGCAAACTGTTTTCACTTTCCCTTTTATGAATGGGTTTTTTTCAAGCATACACTGTGAATATTCAGCTTTGTTTGATCACGCTGGGACGGCTGCTGACTCATTCCTGGTGCCTTCGACTGTAGTGGGCAGTTTATTATTACCCTGTCCATCCAGAGTGTATTGTAGACCAGAGTAAACGCCCAAGCTTCCTTTTATCAATACCTATCCAGTCAGTAAGTGCTTTAAAACAGCCTCCTCTGTCCACCACAGCTCCTCTCCTCCTCCCCCACATCAACAAAACCGCTCTAATCTTTCTCTGTTCTTTAGAAAACAAAACAAAACAACAATCAGACTGATTTCCATGTGTGCCCCATCTCGGATCACCAATATTCAGCACACCAGGATCCAAATTTCACCTCAGCGTGCAATGAGCATTCGTTCAAGTGTGACCGCACCTTTACTTTTCATAATTAGCACCACAACATTGATACGAGGGCAGGCTGTAAGGCATGAGGCACAGGGATACTGCAGACAACACCAGAGGAAGCCTGAACACACTTGCTTTTGTTTGAGCTCAAGCAGGGGCGTCTCCATGCCTTGCTCAAAGGTCTCTGGGTGACTTCACCGAAGGCCTTAAGAGCTCTTGAAGATCAATAATTTAAAAAAAGAAAGCAAAAACAACTTGGTATCAAATTCAGTTTTTAAGAAATTTAAAATGTAGTTAGTTTGTGTTCAGTTGGAAATGATGACTTTAATGTTTATTTGCAAAATTTGAATTTTTAATTCATCACAATAAGAATTACAAGGGTTTAAAGTCTTATATTTCACTTGATGTAAGCTGCAGATGGCATGTTTTGATGTGAATTAATGGGACTTCAGCCCTTGATCTGGGTTAGAGCTAAATTAGGCTGGTAGCATTGCCAGCTATATGGATCAAAAGCTATATAGCGTTTGATTTGGGACCAGAGGATGTCTTCTGTCAAGAGTGCAGAGTGAGCAAAATATTCCATGTTGACATATGTCACAGCACTTCCTCGGTTGACCTGCCAGCTCAGAGAAGACTGATTTTTCCTGTGCAGGGTTTTCTCTGTTTGTTTTGTATGCCAATCAATAGCAGGAAGGTGTGAGAGGATGGAGGTGGGCCGCCGTTAAACACATTTCTTATCCATGTGTGCTCAGAGAGGCTCTTTAAACACACAAACTGATGCATGTACACACACACACACACACACTGTACAGCTCAGTCCGATGGCAAAATCAATCCCATGCATACAGTGTTTGCTTGTCACGTATGCTTTGTTCTTGTAAACGCATATTCAATTTCTCAAGCTGGTGCAGCTCTTTGGCTGTTCCCACTGCGTGCGTTCAGACTGTGGCAGCCTGACTGCAGCAAGGTCATCTCTCACTGCCCCGAGAAAATTTTTCAACCACAACAGTGTGTCTGTGCAATTGTAATATCAATAGTCCCCAGTTCAGTGCTTTGTAATATACATCTGTCAATACAAGATGTGGTTACAGCTGAGCGCCGAGCTGACGACGCAGCTTGTTCCTCTAATAGCCTGTAGTTGTATTTGGCTCAGCTTGAGTCGTGTTTTCCATATAATTTCATCACGGAACAAACCGGAGGAATCTGTAATCCTCTCGCGTCGTTTTGGATTCAGGGACGTTTTTCCCAAACAGCGGAGTGGTTGACATTTGAAGCGCATTTCATTTTCGCTCCAGTCAGTCACATTTAGGGTGGGAACTTGACAAGAATGCAACTCATTAAAGGAGATAGTTGGGATTCTTCGCCATACAGTCGCAGTCGCCGCTCGGTGAGAGTGTAATGCATCCATCAAGTCTGGCCCATTAACTCCTTCCCTGTCGCAGGGACCGGAGCTGTGCCAGAAGTGTGTGAATCAAGCGCGTACAGACGGGGGAAAACCACCTGACTGTGAGCCGCCGCACAAAACACAATGAGAACGCTCGCTCATCAGAGAGAAACAGGAAAATGCATTTGCTCCATCCATTTAGAAAAAAGTCATATAACCGATATACAAATAAAAACGAAATAAAATACATGTCAAATGGGGTTTGTCTTGTATTTCATAACGGTGGAATAAAAGCAAGTTGTCTTTTTCTTGATCACCTGTGTTGCCTCAACTCAAAATGAAGGAGTATCTTAGAAAGTGTATTTGCAGTAGTACTATGCCAGGTTGGGTTATGTGCAAACCTCTCATTCGCAGTTCTGATAGGAGGGTAAAAAAGGAGGAAACTGAAAAAGAAAGCAAGTAACAAATTAGTTCATGATGAAAATAACTTAAATGAAAGTTTAAAAAATTGCAGTTACAGTCTTTGTTTAAAAAAAAACAAAACAAAAACCTCCTAAGAACACCATACAAACTAGGATTTTCTCCTCTTCAGCGGCCGCTCTGATCAAAGAGGCTGAATGAAGACGCTGAGGACATTTGATTTTGCTAGAGCGGTTATTGCATTTTCAAACATCCATCCGTTCTTTCAGGCAGTTTTTTTTTTTTTTTTTTGAGCTAACTTCAGTAAATGCATCATTACTGGACTTGGCCCTGAATAGCTCCCTCATTAAAGAATCACTGAAATCCTTCCAATCAGGCCAGTTTGCAGCATCTGAACCAAAAAGCCTCGCCTCACAATGCTTCAGCTCCATCAGAGAGCCGCTGCTGTCGGCCCGTCAGGATGCAGGGATGTGAGGGGCCGACTCACTTCAGCTCAGTTCAGTTCAGTTCAGTTCAGCCTAAAACCAGGGCTTTTCACAAATGTGATGCTCGGGGCCCCCAGGTTGACCTTCAGCAAGCCGCCGAGCCCCCATGTGAGGTGACTTTGCCCTCAGGACTCTCTCTTCTTTAAATCTATCATTTAATCACTAAAAACATGGCCATTTAACTATGTTTAGTTTAGTTTTTTTGTAGTAAAAATCTTGGTCATTTTTTCTAATTAGCTAATTGCCATTTCTCGTGTTTTTGAGTGAAATCAAGTGAATTTACTCACATCTGAAAGGGTCAAATTGTTTTAATGTCACATTTGACAAATCGTGGTGAGGTTCAACCAGAAAGAGGAAAATGTTCAAATGATCCCTCATGTATTTTCTGCCTCCTAACAACTTCTAGTGAATTAAATTACAGTGAAGCTAAACTGTCCCTCAGTTTTGCTGAAAGCCCTGTGGGAGGCCCATACGGACCCCCGGGGGTCCTCAGACCCCACTTTGAAAACCACTTACCTCAACTCCATGTACTTGCAAAACATCTTGAAGAGCATTGTGATGTTGCACCGTAATATACTTGAAAACAAAATGGAGAAAAAAATTATAATAATAGTGGTTATTACATGCAGTGAAACTGCTGTGCAGCACCACTCACTGTGGTTTTCAATGTATAAAATACATGTGTCTTCTAATCTAATCCAAAACAGCAGCTCAGCCACACATTTTGCTCTTATGCTGCCTGTAATATTCAGTTTTTTTACGTTTTTGTTTGAGGTTTTCATTCATCGATGCACAATGTGACGTTCAGCACAGCAACACCTCTAAGCATGACGTCAGTAATAAACATACAACTGAATTTGCACATTTTCCACTTTGTCAGATTTTATGATTGAAATGTCGTCTAAAGGCTTGCCGGATGAAATTCAACTTGGTTGCTAAAAGTTGCACGTTGGGCAGTTAACCAGACGCAAATATAAGTTTTCTTCTAGTAAACTTGGAGAGGTGATGTAAGCGTCTAAATCCATGTTTGTGATGTCTAGAATGGATGCGGACCCACATTCTGCTAATGAGGAAAGGTTGCATGACTTAGTTATGGAAAGAGATGAATTTCTGCACATCCAAAAATAGACTCAGACTCTGAGGTCACCTTTCTAAACCGACTAAAAGCACAAAAATATACATTTCCTGATTTTGACCTGATTTTTATTTATTTATTTATTTATTTATTACATAATTTCTGCTAATTATGCTAATGAGGAAAGGTTGTATGACTGCACTGTGACTAAAAGCAAAAATATAGCCACTCCCTGATTTTGTCCTGATTTATTTGAACATAATTTCTGCTAAATATGCTAATGAGGAAAGGCTGCATGACTGCTGCATGGTAGTGAATGGATTTCTTGACATCACAAACACAGACTCTTAGATCGTCTTTCCAAAAGGCAAACTTAAAGCCATTTCCAGTTTTTGGCGATTAATTAGGCCATTATGCTAATTACTCAAATTGCCCAATGTGCAGATTTTAGCAACCAAGATCAGTCTCATGTTCTAAGTGTGTAGATGATATTTTAATCATAAACGTTCATAGGAAACAACATTGCTGGGTTTCATATAGGCCATACAGGGCTTTCCATTAGACCTCAGTAGCTAACTGCTGACAAACAGGTTCATTAGTTTGGTTGTTTACAGATGAATATTTGGTAAAATGCTGTCATTACCATGAGACCATCTCTGCAGCCTAAAATAACGTCTTATCAGTAAAACATGAACATCGAGCGTTCTCCTGATGTTATGAACAGTTTTCACCTTCTTCATTCCAACATTATAATCACAGTGGACCTGATGGCAGAGCTGCGGTGTTTGGCTGAACAGGTGTGGCTAATAAAGTGGCCGCTGAGCGAACAGGAGCCGTGCTGAAGTTTGCAGACTCTGCAGCAGCTCGGCTCTCGCTGATGCCCACAGTAAACAGAGCTCGACACCACAGAGCCGGGATGCGAGAGGACACAGGGATGCTGCACTGCCCTCTGCCTCCCTCCCATATTCTCTTTGCTTTTCTCTCTCTCTCTCGCTCTCTCTCTCTCACACACACACACACACACACACACACACAGAGTCTCTCCTTCACTGCCTCGTTCGGCCCTTGTGCAGGCTTTCAGCTCACTTTTGTTTATCTGACAGGGGATGCAGAAGCATCTCTCCCACCCTCTCTCTCTCTCCCTCCTCTCCATCCCTTCCCCTCTCTCTCTTTCTCTCCCTGAAAGAGATTTCCAAATGAGTGAGCTCAGACCACAGCTGCCTCTCTGACGCATTAATCACTTGGCTGCCACCCCCTCCCCTCCTACACACACATACACACACACACACACACACACACATGCACACACATAGATAACCTGGTTTGACTCACAGAAGTAAATGCATGTACCACCGTGTGATATAAACACGTGTCGGTGCACAGCACATGAGCGCATACATATAAAACACACACACTCACACACGCATGCACACACACACACACACACACTCAGCATCCGCCCACCACTCAAGTGATCTTGACTCTTTATACTACACCAAGTTGCCCCCCTCTTTCTCTCTCTCTCTCTCCATCCAGCCATGGCTCCC
>OMLB01056212.1:16701-38401 GCA_900302555.1 Myripristis jacobus
CGGCAGCGGCGCTGGCTGTATGTAACATTACAGCTAACAGCTAACGTCACTGCCTGGACACCGACAGCCGGGCACGGCGCTGTTGTGGACAAAAACAGATTGGGAGAGGGAACCCCAAACGGGCAAATACAGCCACCTAGCTAGTCCTAACAGCAACCGGAATATATTTAAAATAAAACAAGACACTGGTTGGAGAAAGCGGCCGGGATACCGAGGACTAGGTGCGGCTGGTCCACGGGGCTTCAGAGGGTGAGTATTGAACGTTGATGATACTTGGGGGCGGATTGAGTGGGAAGAGCCCACCGTTAGCTGAGCTAGCTTAGCATCAGGGGGGTAACAGACAGAGACAATGGGGGTTACACCGTTGCAGTACACGGGGTGTGTGTGTCTGTGTGTTTTTACACTTGATTATCTGTGTTACAACGTGATACCGATGTGAACACGGTAAGGCAAATGGCTCATTTTGACAATGTGAAGTTAATTTGTATTCCTAACAGACAGTGGTGCAGTGGCCGAAACCACCCCCTTCTCTCTAACGCCTAGTTAGGTGCAAAGGTCCAAGCGAAGCAGGATTTGTCTCATGCAAAGCAACGCCGTGGCAAAACAGCTGGGTTTTGTTGAAATAATGTCAGCCACGGGCCGAAAGACTCAGTGTTGCAAGCAACAATGTTGAAACAAAGGAGATCATTTCATACTCAGTGCTTCTCAAGTGTCTTGGTTGCTTGGTACCCTGTCAACTATATATGAATATACATTTAGTGCTGTAGCAGGCCCATAGAAATGAATTATATTTTGCAGGAGGTGAGATTAAAGATTTGTTCATTGGAACGCAGAGATTACCGTGATAAACACCAGAGCACATAGCCTGGTGTCCAGCTGCACCATGCACGTGATTTGTCAGGTTTTTCCTTGGGGGTTTCAGGGGTTTTGGACTCATATCTCCCCTTTCATGTTTCATAGAGATTCCTGTTTCCTTGTCTTTCCTTGTTTCCTGCTTTTATGTGAGCGTTGCCCTGATCACATCCCTGCCAAAGGTCATCGAGTCATACTGGAGGCAGTTGCAGGGTCAGGACCCAGCAACTGTGTGCACTCAGATATCCTGACATGTCATAGGAAGAGCAGCTTTTCATATTTGTGGACGATGCAAGGCAAAATCAGCTGAGAATCTGTTTCCAAATGTCATGTTGGGCCACTGTGGAGCAGTTCTATAACTTGACATACAACCTCAGCAGTAACCGCTATCGCCAGGTGGCAATTGACTTTCTGTTCAGTCAGCTCAAAATATGACTGTAATACGTTTGTGCACAGGGCATCCATTCCCAATGGTACCACAAAAGGATATATCATAACAATTTCCGATTTTTGTTTTTTTCTGAATTTGCTTACTTTCAGTGGACCAGTGCAAGTCTTTCTCCGTGTGAATCGTTACTGCAGGTTTAGTTAATGTTTGCTAAATTGCTCATCTAGTCAGTGCTGGGATTCATGCCTTTTTGCAGCATTGAATATGCTGCCAGGCTTACATATATACCAATGGAATAATGAAAGTATTCCCATTTTACATTGTCTACATAAAAATAAGATTTCTCAGCTCAAGTTTTTTTTTTTTTTTTTTAAGAAATCCCAAAATGTGCAGCATTTATTCACCTGACTCCAGGTGAGATGATTGTTTCCCCGTCTCTCCTGCCTCCTCTCCATCACCTCCACCAATGTGAAGAGGCAGGAATTGGGAGAGGAACATGGAGGATGTTACGGTGGAATCCTGGTTACACCTGTCTGCTTTCAGTCAGAAAGATGGGAGGAGGAGAGGTGGAGAGTGGATGAAACAGGATTGGCAGGAAGAGGAGAAAGAAGGTGAAAGGAAGGGAAAGGTTAGGAGGGAGGAGGGAGCAGCTGTTTTGAAATGGGACTCAGCCCCCAGGTGTGTCAGCCAGAGAGGGTCAGTGGGAGGGTGTTTTCCCTCTGTAGCTGTGACAGCGTACAACTAGGAAGTGGAGAAGCAGAAAAAGAACTAGTACAGCCGTCTGTGTTGTTAGCAGAGGTTCAGTCCTCTGCTTGCTAACTGCCAACATGCAGTTCTGGGATTTCCTGGGCTGCACCAATGGAGGTACGTGTGTGTGTGGCTGTATTGATAGCTTGGTGAAAGCGTTGGTCTGTGATTGGATTGGCGTATGGGCGTTCTGTGCTGCAGAGGTACTGTAGAGAGGGGTCTGGAAGGCTGAGGGTTGGAAAGGAATTTGTGCTGCTCACCACTGTGCAAGCACTTGCATGTGAAAACCTCACAGACAGGTAGAGTGTTGAGCACAAACAAAGAAGCAGGAGGCTCCAATACAGCGTCAGCCTGCTCTGTTTTCCTTTGGTTTGAGCTTTGATGGTCGGGCTCTGGCAACAGACTAGACAAATGAAATGCTAGTTTATATCTGTTGCTCTGAGAGGTTTTGGATCTCTCGCTCTTATGTTGCCGCCATGCAGCACAGTGCGAATATGTGCCGCTGCCTGTCTATTTGTTGCGTGGTTTTTTGTCTTTGCATACCTGCCATGTTTTGTCTCTCTTCTACAGTTTGAGTACAGTAATAATTTTTCTCAGTTTGGCAACCACTGCCATTACTACTGTTATTACCGTGGCTGCTGTTACTACTATTCTTACTGTGATGATTACCAGCTTTACCATTGCCAGTGCCACTAAAATTAGGGATGAACAAGTAGTAAAAAATGTAACAATGCTGATTTTTGCATCATAATTGTCATTTTTACTGAAAGGAAAAAAACATAATGATGTGATTTTGCTTGGGTCTTTTGCAAACAAAGATGTTTCCTACTATTTCTATTTTCTTAAAAATAAATTCTCTTCAGAATTGAGAATTGTTTCCCCTCGGGGATCAATAAAGTATTTCTGATTCTGATTCTGATACATCATCTGCATCAGGTAACAGATGTTGATGTTTTCTACACCTGTCACTTGTAGGCCAGGACATCTCTGTAGCACCACAGCGCTTCATTTATAATGATATGTTATCATAAACCTGCAGCTGCTATGATTTGGATATTGCACTCGGCTATATTCAGTAATATTTTGATTCATTTTTCAGTCCTAACCGAAATGCTGTCACACTTTGTGGACAGGCACAATAGCTATGACAACAAAGGCACAAAAATGAAAAAAAAAAAATCACAGCTGTAATTTAATAACCTACTCAGCCACCAGACTCAGTTTGACATCAGGTGAGAAGAGGATATGATTTGTTGACCTTCCAGCCTCATTTTGATGCTATGTGTGTGCCCTGAACAGTTACTTCAAAGTTGCCCTGTCCCTCAAAAGCTGCATTCACACAGACACAAAAGGTGTGATTTTTTTAGCTCTGTTCTGATCATCTCATTGATTTCTGAACATGGAGACAAAAACCACATGGAATCTGAGCCTCTTTATGAACTGGCCAGACCTGTGCCACAAAGGGTTAAAATCAGATTTCTCTTCCCATGTAAAAACAGCCCAAAAAACCACAGGCTACAGCTATCAAATGTCACTTTTCATGTCCACAGACCTACACCTACAGGCCTGCAATCGACATCATGTATGTAGTATGGAGTGTGAATTAGTCAAAAACAACAACAAATGTCTGGCAGTTGATGCAGTTACTGAACATCAAATCTCTTGAAAGCAAGTGGTGAACAGCTTGCATTTCCTGTTCTTATGAAGAAGCTGCTATATGAAACTATGAATCCAACATTAGTTCCCTTTTGAACGGGACCTCACATATTTGATAGCAGAGAACAGACGTTTCTTAGACCTGTGGAAATAAGACACATAAACTCTTTATCTCTGAAGGATGTATGGAAAAAAGTCAGAGTTCCTCTTATGATCTCAGTTAAGCTGTGTTGTCTCGTGTCTTGTCTCAGTTGTGGTTGCTTTATTGCGCTGTATTGAATTCCAAGACAGTTCTCCCTCCAACACCCATCCTGCGCCCCAGGCGATGTTTTCTGGTATCTGAGTGATAGCTATAGCTGAGATACCTGATGGGTTGTGTCAGGTTCTTCTCAGTCATTAGTCAGTACAGCTAATAGTAGAATACATGGCCAGATTCAGTCATAATCAAACCTATTTTTCTACACTTTGTAACTCATATTTACGACTGTTGTCCTCTGTTGTCCCGATTCTACATGTTCTATCTGCGTTGAGATTTGAGTTGGAGTTAGGGTTAGTTTGACTTGAGCAGAATCAGAGTTTTTTTTTTTTTTTCATTTGGTAAACTCAATTAAATCTGAATTTCAAAACTGACTTATCAACATCCAGTGATGGAAATCAGCTTATCTTTGATACCTGTTTATTGGCCCATTTTTGTCTCCTTGTGACCCATAACACAGAAAAGGTTTAGTAACATACTTTATGGGGGGTGCATGCATGTTGTAGTAATGTTTTAGGACACTTTAGCACCAGGCTATGTAGGCCGACCAATCAGTGTGAAGACTGAATTTGCCTGCTTCTGTTGTGGTGTTGCTGGTCTGTTCCTATTTGCATCTATATCTTGCTGCTTTGCTTAGCTTTCCCCACTGTGGTCAACACATACCATAGCTGCACTATGCAAACTATTATTGATTGATGTATTACTTTGCCAGATAGTGTGGCTTGATATAACTTCTAATGTAACTTTTGAAAGTCAAATTTTGATATTTAAGTTTGCTGTTTTTTTTTTTTTTTTTAAAGAGTAGTAGTGTAGAGTGGTAATGTAACTTTGGAAATGCTTGCACTTTCCATATGAGATTAGGTTACTGAAGTGACCATGTCCTCCATTGGATTTCCTACTGTTAACCACAACTTCCTTGTATCATAATGATTCTCAGCTTGAGCAACAAGCACTGCTTGTCCACTTGATGTTTTTGCATGTTATTTTACCTGATGATATCATTTAATGTTGAAATTTGGGCTGGACTCGAATATTTGACTATTCAGATATATTCGTTTGTTGGGTAGCTATTCAGTTTTCAGTTTTGGTATTTGGATGTTTGTTGTTTTGTTTGTGTTTTTTGTACATAGTAGTCCGCTGACTTAACTTGTCGTTTTCTAGAGTAGTGAAATGTCAGGCTGCAACATTTTTTATAGTGTTGTGTTTCTTGCATGTCAGCTCTGTAGGCTGTTGACTTGCAGTGGGTAAACTCGCCCAAAAAACACAACGCACGTCAGGATTTTTCCACTCGTGATCGCAGTAAACATGGCCACAGTAGGATACAAAAACAAGCAAGCTACACAGTGAATGAGGTAAGAAAGTGACATAGTGAGCCAGTAGTATGAGAAGACAGAGCGAGGAGGAGAGCTGCATGGATGAGCGAGGTAGACAGTGAATTTCAGTGAGGGACCACTGCATAGTGACCCTGGCAGTGAGAGCATGAGAGAGACAGATGGCTTAGCGAAGAAGACAGTAAATGGAGAGTGGAAGTAGGCAAAACAAATGTTTTGCAAAGAATCAGCGCAATCATGAGAGGTTGTTCATCAATCAGTCACAACGGTGCACAGAAAATCTAAGCCTGATAGGGCCAGTAGTTTCCAAGATTAGCTGTGGACGGGCCCCCATCCGGGCTCCAGCTTTGAATATTCTCTGTTGATTACCACCAAAGCTCAAAAAAGGGTATTCGGGACAGCCCCTTGTTGAAATGATACTAAAAATGGTGCAGAATCAGGCTAAATGTTTGATAATAAATGACAGCAGTAGCCAGATCAGTAGGATTAAAAGTAGGAGTGAAATGTATTTCCAGTATTTGGAAAAATATGAGCAGCAGTGGATTGATTTTTGTTTTTGAATAATGTTTCCACTTCTGAGGTTGTGTAGGCACCTGGCAAAAAATCAAGTGCATCTCAAGTGCTTTGGAGCTCTGTTCAAATACATGAATCCAGGGCTGGACAGCTCCAGCTGTGAGGTGCTGCATCACTGTTGTCTTGATGGTGGCCTGTTTCCCTCTGTCTTGTCCTGTGTCCTGATTTATCACCACATGGCAGACCTTTCAGTTTGAAAGCATCGCATAAATCATGTATCTTAAGTCATGTCAGTACTTCTTTTTGTTGTAAATGACAGCTGGCCCTCCTCTGAATATTAAATATGTAGACCCATAAGAACAATCTACACCTTTGTAACTGTATTGCAGATGATCAAAAATCAATGAGTGTCTGCCTGTCTGCAAAAAAAAAAAAAAAAAAAAAAATCCTTCAATTCCTTAAAAGAGTTTTGGGAGATGTGAGGTTTCTGCAGAACACCAGAGATGCACTGGTTTGGATTTATATATTTTAGAATGTCTGAACATTAACTATAGTGCAGTGAGGGAGCGCTGTAAAACCCCTTGTTAAAAAGGCTTGTTTGTGTAAAACACGGTCAGGTTGAAAACAGAGAGAGAATGGGATGGGGCACAGTAGCCTTGTCTGGTAAAATCATTACATCATGTAAAACCTAAAGTAATTACCCATCAAATGAAATGGGTAATGTGCATATGAGGACAGCATGAGGACACTTCAATTTAAGTAGTAATGATGTGTGGACAGCTCACAAATGGACCATTCCTCCTAAGCATCCAGTGATTGATTTGATTCAATTCACAAGCAAGTGCAGATTGTGCTAGTATATCTGATTAGGTGCAGGATTTCCATGGAAAAATCAATCTTCCATCTGAAAAAGCATACAAAAATTGTCCCATACCTGACATATTCCTCAGCCTATAATTAGGTTGGCACTAAATAAAGTGATTTGGACTGCATCGCTGCCAGTCAGTGAAGAACCATGTCCCCAGCTGAATCTGTATGACTGCAGCAGCAGCAGCGTGAAGAGAGACAGGGATTCACCTCAGCTGACTGTCAGCCTGACAGAGAGACAGTACACTCCACATACAGTAGATCATTTAACACAACACAACACTTGGCAGTGGCAGCTCAGAGAGGAAAAATATCAAGACTTGGTCACGGATGCTGATATCTGTGGAACACAAAGACAAAACAGTGACTTCATATATGTGTTCATATATATTAGGGCTTTAATCATGTAGAAATTAAATTATTTTGATCTATCAGATATTAGTCAAGGTGAGAGGATATTTATTGAATGTATTGGTATGATACATGCCTCAAGATTTATACCATTGCATACTGACTGTTTGTGATGCAAGGTATAATTCTTAGTAAGAAACAAGCAAGGCTATTGTGATGGACTGTACTATCCTCAACAAGCTGACTTATGGGATGTTACAGACTTAAGAAATGGTTTGTAACTGTCCAACACTATATCTCAGAGAAGGGGGTTGGCATGGTTGCTGTGGCTCAGTATATTACTTTATTATGTGAATAGGTTTTATACCCACTGGCACACAGTTTATGCAGCTTGAATGCATGTTTTATGTATTGTGTACATATAACCTACTAGTCCCAAAATACAATTTGTTTCCCTGCAGGACAGCCACTCCTGGGCCTCTGTAGCTGGCCTGTGAGGGTTAGTAGCACAGGCATTTCAGTCATGCACATTTCAGCTGGCCTCTTAGCGATGGCAGTACATGTACAGTAAATGCTTGTCTTTCTAGATTGAAAAAGTAGAACTGAAGTGGCTTCAAAGTGCTGCTCAGCGACTCCTCTGCTCCCCTAACTGGAAAAGATAATTGGGTTTGATAGAAAGTGCAAACATAAATGATGGTTAAAGTGATCTTTGTTGAAATAAGTGCAGTAAACCAACAGAACAGCCCCTTTTTCTACCAGTTGGACAATCATGAATAATTCCTTCATCATTTCGTTCGGAAAAGACTATTTAAATAGTTGTTGAGAGCAGACAATTGAAAAATTGACTTCCTCTCTTCTTTAAGGACCAGGGGTGAAAGCAGCATTTTTATTTTTTTTCCCAGTATTAAGTGGACCTTTCCGCTGCCTTCCTCTCTCTCCCTCTGCAGTACTCGCATCACTACAACTCCACTCTCATAAATAGCTGCCACTGACAGGACAGCTACTTCATTAATGCTCTGGCTGCTACTATCATGATAGCTCTATTCCCCTCATTTACACTCTCCTCTGCTCCGTTCTTTTCTTTTCTGCTTCACCCTGTTCTGTTCTGTTCCAGTGTGAGAAGCTGATCAGTCCAGAAGACTGTTATGTTGGTGTCAGAGAGAAGTTGTGCAATTCTATTAGCATAGTGTCAGCTGTAGCAGAGCTTCTGTGATTCACAGCCAGAGGCAACAGTTTTCTGCTCTGAGTGGGAGAGAGAAAGAAAAGGCTGAGAGCATGAGAGGACAAAAGGGATTGAGTAGGAGGGAGCTCTGAGGACTGTTTACACAAGTGAAAAATGTATCAAACAGCTCTAGTTGATGTTCCACCGGTGGTTGGATTTAAAGCCACTCATTTCTAATGACGATATTGCTCTGGCTAGAGGTGTGTTGAAACCAAATGTGCAAAGGTCCGTGTAAGTAACAGAATAGCTGTGTGAAGTGATGAGCTTTTGATACTTTTGATCACAAGTAACATTTGAGCAGCTTCTTTACCCGGTGACATTCTTTGTGTCTTTCTGTTGGAGCTGTTACCAGTCTTGCACAAAAATTGCCCCATGTGTCAGTGCATTAAATTTGACGTTTCTGTCTTTGTGTAAATTAGGCAGAGTCACAGAGAGAGAGAGCGAGAGAGAGTAGTGCTGCTTGAAGCCAACTGGTTTTAGACAAAATGCTGCCAGGAACAAATTGGATTATGTGATTAGAGGAAATTATGTGAATTGGCAGAACACACTCTGAGCAGAAGTGAATCCGATCAAGTGACATATTCGAGTCAAAGTAGTAACGTAAATTATAACCTAATGACCTACACAGTTGTCTTCATGTAGTCTTGGCCTATAAGACAGTGTGGCAGCCATATTAGCACCACAGATCTGCTCCATGACTGAGTTAACTGGTGTCAGCATATATTTAGAATTTCGACACACATATATTGCTCATTTTTGTGTGACTGTATAGTACAGGATGTCAGACTGTGAGACTTTTAAAGATTTTTAAAGGTCAGTGAGAGTAACGGTTAAACTTATTACAGCATGACAGAGTATTGATATTCTGAGTCATGATTCCTGCCTCTTACCAGCTGACTGGCATACAGCCCATGTTAAAATGCCCCCCCCCCTTCCTCCCAGATGTGCTCAGTGTGATTCAGAGATTGACTCCTGTCAGTCTGGTACACCAGGGATTGTAATCAGTGTGATGGGACAGTTGGTCCTGCCAAGTGTTAAAACCCTTCTTTGATTTGTGTGTCAGCTGAGTTATCCTAAGCAGTGAATGTAATCACACAGTTGACAGGATCAAATGTGTACACACACACACACACACACACACACACACAAAGAGGTGGTTTTTAGCTGTTTCCATGTCACTCAAATGTTCTCTTAATACCATCTGAAAGTGCAGATGTTTGACAAACAGAGAAAGAGGGAAATAGTAACTACAGCGGAGTCAGTCAGAATCAACACTCCACTGCTCCATCCCTGCTCACTGTATCCACTGCAAACAGCTGATGTTCTTTCACTATGTTATTATCATTCCCTGGTAAATAAACATTCAGGGTTTGTCCCACACGTGCAGGTTTTGGCTGCTGCCGAATCCTTTTCTCTCCAAAGTGCCAAAGTGAAAATAAGAGTAGCGGACAAACAAACATGTAAAACAGGCGTAGAGGTTTGAAGCAGTGGCTTGCTGTGACATTTTATTTCTCAAAGGTGAGTAACGCCAAATTTAGCTACGTTTTGCTACCATGAGGGAAATTGTTAATTTGTTGTGCTCGCAACAGCAGCAGACTATAAATTCAGTTTATTTGTAGGTCCTAACAAAGTCTTAAAGTGTCTTGAATTGAGTTGCTTAAAGTCAAGGTGTCAGTCGTCCTCTGTTGATAATTATATTTTTACATAAAAATTCATGATGAACCCATCAGGTTTCTGGGGTTGATTCAGTTTACTTTTTTTTTTTTTAAGTGTGATCAACTGGTCAAAATTAAAATATATGAAAATATCAAAATTACAGTCCAACACTTATCCTTCCTACTAAAATTATGAATCATATCTCAATCGAATTATCTGTAAAATTCATCGCAATATGATTTTTTTTTAACCATATCGCTCAGCCCCAGTCTCACATCATGATATTAATATAATATTGATAAATCACTCAACCCTAATTAGGAGCCGGGCAGCCTAAGCTGCCAGGCCCAGGACCCTCTTGTATTTGTAATGTTCTTCTTTCTTTCTTTCTTCCGAGGAAGTCCTACCTCCCATGCACGAAAAATCACCAAATTTTGCACAAAGGTCCAGTCCCCATGCCAGATTACCTCAGATGCAAACGCAAGCCAATAGTCCTGATGGTGGCGCTATAGCAAGCCTCTAAATTTCAAAACTTTGAAAATTCATAACAGATCAACCATATGTGCTACAGCTTTGCAACTTTCACCAAAATGTAGCCCCAATACTGAAGAAACTTTTGTACACTTAAACCTATTGCAAATTATGAAATCCATCACTCTGTTTTTTTCAAAAACTGTAAAACTTATCTCCTCCCACAATTTTTGCTCAAATTTCACCAAACTTGCTACAGAGCATCTTCAGACTGTCCTACACAAACGATCCACACATATCAAAAATTGAGCCTACAGTGCATTAAAATGTTTGACCATAAACAGTACTCTAAACATACACTTATAAATTCTTGGTAAATAAATCTTCAATGTTCATGAAAAAAATTGGAAAAAATTGGAGTCATGGTAGATGATGTGTGGCAAATTTCAGAATTGTATCTCAAAAACTCAATGTTTGACAGAATTGTGAATTTTGCTCTCATGTGAACAATTGAAGTCCATGGAAGAATGGCATTTTTAAACATCAGTTTTTCACTTATGGAGCAAATCAATCATTGTTAAAAACAAATGATCAACATCTCCATGCTGTATAGATGTAATATGTATATTTTCAGATTTTTGTCTTAATAACTGAATTTTGACAGCTTTTGAAAATCTGCCTGACGTCAGTGATTGGCTCAGTCAGTTTGTGAAGCTACATGTGGAGGTTTAGCTCAGTGAGATAGAGGCCAGTCCTCGGTGTCAAAAATTGCAAGTTCAAGCCTCAGCTTGTGCAACATTCCCATGTGCAAAAACTCACCAAACTTTGCACAAAGGTCCAGTCCCATGCCAGATTTCCTCAGTTGCAAACACAAGTCAATAGTCCTGATGATGGCGCTACAGCAAGCCTCTAAATTTCAAAACTTTGAAAATTTATAATAAATCATCCATATGTGCTACAGCTAACCCTAACCCTAACCCTAACCCTAACCCAACTTTCATCAAAATGTAGCCCCAATACCGAAGAAACCTTTGTACACTTTACACTTAAACATCAGTTTTTCACTTATGGAGCAAATCAATCTTTGTTAAAAACAAATTACCAACATCTCCATGCTGTCTAAATGCAAGATGTGTATTTTCAGATTTTTGTCTTGATGACTGATTTTTTTTTTTACAGTGGTTTGAAATCTGCCTTTCCATGCATAGGCGGCTGCTATCATGTGACTGGCTTAGACAATTTGTGAAGCCTCACATGAATTGACACTACATACATCATCAGTCCAAACATTGTGATTATCCTGGTATCATATTTTTCTTCTAATGTGGGAGTTAAGATGTTTTCAACAGTGTTACATTGATTATGGTGAAACTTGCAGGCATCCTGAAATTGGTATGGTTGATGCTACTTATAGAAGACATCGTCCAATAGGCATTGCCAAAGAACCATATCAATCTTTCAAACTGAAATAATAAAACCGACCCACCCAATCTCAGATCCTCTTTCCTGTGGAACTTCTCGTCAGTCAGTAGAAAAAAGTTTCTCAATTAATTGAGTTGACCTCATGTCTGCTCTGCTGAGTCTTTGTATCTGAGTGGGGCTTCTATAGTGTCAGGGATTTCTTTTTTTAGTGTTACCATGCAACAGACAATTCTGGCTGCTAATGTTTCTCAGCAACAAAAAGAAATGGAGTTCTCTGAAGTAAGTCATTAGTGAACTGATGCAGTTCTACACACTTTGATGTTGGCAATTTGCAGAACTGACCCCAATAGTGCCAGATATTTTCTAATGGGGTATTCAGCAAGATACTGTTGATCCATTATTTCTTCACTGAAGCTTAGCCCTCTGTCTGTCAAAGGCAACATTTCTACCAGCCCCCTTCTGCTTGCCTCCTGCCTTCCAGTCCTTCTGGTTATTATCTGCCTTTCTTCCTCTCACTCTTTTCTTACATTCTATCCATCCTCTTTATTTCCTCCCCATGCTTCTCTTTGCTTCTCTCCCTCTCCCTCTTCCATGTTTCTCTGTGTTGTGTGCACGAACAATTAAGCACAAGAAGAGTTAAATTTCTCTTACCAGCCTCGCTGAGGGAGAATCATACAACAGAAATCTGGAAGCTGCGCAGTGCAGCCACTGAGTTTTACTTTTGATCACAGAACAATCCCACAAGCACTCAGCTCTCCAGTTCCTCATCGTACTTCATATTATCTGGAACCCTTTGATACCATGACTTGATCCATAACATAAAGGTGCTGACGGACTGAAGAATTCACTGTAGCGCTGTGTTATATGCATCAATGTACCATAGTAAAATCTTGTTTTTAATCTTTCCTTCTCTCTCCTTTTTCTTCCAGATATTTCCAGAATATCATACTATGCTGGTGAGTAACATTTTTAAGACATGTATTTCCCTTAGTTTAGCAAGAGGTCCAATACATAAATCTTATTAAAGGTGTGTGTTGTTGAACCAGCTGTCCACCAGTAGTGGAATGTCATCATTTAAATATGGTGGCTGTATGGAGAACATTTGTTTTTTTTCTGGTTCATTGTTGTTTATGTGCATGCAAATTTTCATCTCAAGGATGCACTATTAATTTCATTTGAATTTATGTATTATCTTATTATTTGCTTTTAACCATCATACCTGGCCATACCTGCCATATCTTGGCATGGAACGAGAGATAGACCTAAATACATTGAGAAGTATAAATAGACATTTGTTTGTCTGTTACAGTTTTGGCAGCCATTCTAATTACTGCCAGGTACCTGTTGGTCCTTTGCCAGCGTATCTCTATAATGTTGAGCACTTGGTGTTTTTAGCCATGAATTAGTAATTCTGCAGAAGGGCACCAGCATAACTTTCATTTTCTTGCCAAGTTACTAATTGGCAGGTCTTATGGCAGCCAGAGTGCAGGCTGGCCAAACTCTGTCCATCTATGGCCAACAACAGCCCTGCAGATACCATCACTGCTGCTGATGGGAGTCACAGCTCATTCTGAATATAACATCCAGCTGCTGCAGCTCTGCTAGAGAGGATTTACAGTTGGAGACGCAATTTATGTCGCAGCAGTTTAAAATGATGGTGAAGTGCTGAAAACAGAGCAGACTGGTTTCTAAATAAACTCTGGTTATGCTGAGCTGCATAATCCATTGGAAATCATCAAAAATTGGAATATGAACTTGACTATGAAAATTGACTCTTCAACAGTATTTTGGCGCTAAGGCCATTTTCCGGCCTATTAATTAAATTGTATGGTGTTATAAAAAATATGTCATTGTACCCAAACACAGCAAATACTAAGCAACAACCTATAAATCTAAAATATAGAAATATCAATGTGTGCTACACAGCAGTTTATATTACTGCTGCAGTATTCAGCAGAATAATCACGATATGTTTATATGTCATTATTGTGCCCTCAGTCTTCATGGAAACCTACATCCTACATGTCTTAACTTCTGCTTTGACACATTAGTGGCATTGTAGCCTCAGTGCTGAGCTGCACATTTAGGGACTGGTGTTCTCCAGCAGGTGAAATATGTTCAGAGAGGAAGAGGGGGAGAGAAAACAGAGTGAGGACAGAGGGCAGCAGAGACCCACTGTGGCAGAGCGAGAGAGAGAACGAGAGAGAGAGAGCGAGAGAGAAAGAGGAGGAGGAGAGGGGAAATAAGTGTTGTAAGTGGGGGTGGGGGTTGGAATTTGTTTGCTGAGGGGCTGAGTTGTGATCCTTGTGTGTGTGTGTGTGTGTTAAATAAAGTTAGAGAGACGAATAAGAGCATGGTCCAATTAGCATCTTAATAAGAATTGTCCAATCCGCTCTCTAAATCTCTGCTGCATCAAGACTCAGTTACATCTCTGTCTCTCTCTGCATCTCTGTCTTACACACACACACACACACACACACACACACACACACACACACACGTCCTCCCCTCCCTCCCTCTGCTTGTTAGTGAGCTGAGCAGGTTTTTCGCAGCGCGGTCACAGAAGCCTCTATACTGAAAACACAGCAGAGGAGAAACACTTTGCTCACGCATACACACATACACATTCAGCGTCTCGCACACACACTCCTTCCCTTGGTGACACTGACTCACACACTCTCGTACTTTCTCACATACACATTTCACATTTCTACTTGCTCACACATAGACGATGCTGCTCTCTTGCTCTCGCTCTCTCTCTCTGTCACACACTCACTCACACACACACACGCACTCTTTCTAGCATATGCAGTCGCTCTCTTGATTACGCACGCACTCGCACTCTACAGCCTATTTGTCACACTCATTGGACTGCTAAACGATTGCGTTGGGTATAGTGTGTGTGCATGTGTGACTGCGGCAATGTGTGTGTGTATGATTGTGAAATGAGCATTAGAGATGGCTGTTGTGATCCGATGCTTTTCGGCTACAACAGAAGAAAACCTTCAGAAGCCAGATAGACCGGCACACAGCTGACTGACGGCGAAACGGAATTACTGCATAATTTTTTCCCACTCACTCCTGCAGCGTCGTTTTCTCTTTTGTTGTTACTCTGACTTTTCTTCTTTCTTTCTTTGCATCACTATTCATTTCTCTCTCTCTCTCACCTGCTTTGACCTGGTTAGCTCCTGCAGGCAGAGAGCATTGTGGGAAAGCTCCGAAGGATGTGAGGCTCAGCTTCTCCCTTGGGTCTCTCCTCTTTCTCTCTCTCTCTCTCCTCATCCCTCAGCCTCTCTCTTTTCATCTGTTTCTTCTCATCTTTCTTCCTTCCATTCTCCATCCCTCACTCACTCGCTCTCATTCATCTCTCCTCCTTTACTCACCCTTTTCGCCTCTTTGTCCTTCCCTCCTTATTTTCTCTCTGTTCGCCTTCCCTCTTACTTCAGTCGCTCCTCGTCTGTCTCTCTGCCTCACTATGCTCCATTTCTCTACGCTTCTTGTTGTCCTCCATTCTCATCTCTTTCTTCCCTGATGCTAGTATCTTTTTCTTCTTTCTCTCATCCCTTGTTTTGTGGGTTTTTTTTTTTTTTTGGTACAAAATTGTGGAATTACACAACGGAACTATTACCTTTCCTGGATTTCAGTCTTTGCCAATTGACTTATTTGTGCGAACTCTAAACTTTGCCACCAAGAGCCGTCTTTGTTGCTCTGTAACATGGCTATTGGACATTGATTGCCGGACCCTGTGACTTTTGATTTGTAGCTGCAAGCCAATTGTTTTTTGCCGTAATCTTCCAGCCCTTGGTTTCTTTGAATTTCACATCAAGGATTGATTAATTGGATAACCGCTCCTGGCTGAGGACCTAAAATTGATGTTATGTGAGGATTTTCTGGGCAGCGGCTGGCCTTGCGGATGGAGCAGTCCCCCTCCAACTAAAGGAGCTGGTTCAAGCTCTCGTGTGTATCCGCCCTGCTGAAGTATCCTGAGCAAGACTTGGTGCTATCCTGTAAATGACCCTGTGCTCTGACCTCCCTTGAGGTGGGATGTAGGAAGAGAAGTTGAAAAAGGTTTCTTGCCGCGCTTTAGGATCAAGACATTGAGGATTGATTTTGAGGACTTAGACTTAAAGCTACTTCCTGAAGCCTTGACATAAAATGATGTTTCAGCAAGCCTTGGGAGAAGTGAGTGGCAGCCTTTGAAGCCTTGTTATCAGTGCCATGTTCAGTGGCTTGGGCTTCTGCACCAGACAGTGTCTTTTAATGGTTTTAGTATCAGATCTTTTTGTCTTTTCTTAAAAGAAGGTCTGTACGTCAGATCAAGTTAAACTCAAAAATGGTAAATTATACATATCAAGCCAGCATGGCTGTTGGGAGCTAAGTAAAAAATGCATGTCACTATTATTTAAAGGTAAAATCACATCATTTTGACACCCGCAACCAACTGAGCTTGGAAGCTGATGATGGGCCAGTATGGCTGGTGAGAAGCCTGGGGAGCAGTGCTGTGGCCCGGCTCCTGCTGCCAGTGAGACCTGAGCAGAGACAACAGACTGGTACATTTTCTACCTCCTGTGGGGGAACTTGCTGTGTCACCAGATTTGACAGTGCAAAGGATATTCTGCTTCCTGTTTCCAGTCCAGGGCTCTCACTTGGCCCTTGCTGTGGCGGATTAACTTACCATCCTGGGACACTAAATGTGGTTGTATTTTTTTTTTTTTATCTTTTTGCATTGTATTACCTTCTGATGTATATCATGGGGTGGCTAAATTTTGCACACCAGAGTTTTTCACCCCTGAACTGAAAGACAGCCCCGTTGCCAGTGTAGCAGGTCGCAGCTGAATGACCTTTTTATGAATGCATTTTTATCTCTCTAGTTCTCTTTCATTCGTTCAGCCAATTGATGCACTGGGTTGTTTTTTTTTCCTGAATTGTGATATAAGCCAGGTTAGTGGCTGGGCTAGCAGGTCTTAGCCCTTGGCTCTATGCTGTTGTCTGAGCCCAGCAGTGGTGTCTGGGCCCTGCGGCCAGGCCTGGAACAGCTCTCCCGGCGGAACAAATGGAGAACAGCGGCTGTATCCCGCTCTGCTGGAGCAAGGGGGCCTGCATCTACGCACAGCACCCCCTGCCAAGTATGTACCAGATACTTACAAATTGAATTCCAGAAACATACAGTATGTACTTACATGCACTCTTGTTATCAGCAGTGTATTTGATTCACAACTAAGTGGTGCTAGTTTGTCAGTGTAAGCTATTCCTTCATACACATTTCAAATATCTGCACCTGGGTCAAATTATTCACAATGAAATATATGCTTGGGTACTTACTCATGATGTGCTGCAAAGTACCTTTTCACAATACCACTACCAAAAACAGTTTTGGATTGGTTGTTGCTGTGAAACCTAAATCAGACAGTAGGCATGGTGACTTGTTCTTTTTTCACTCCTAGCTTTTGGAAGGGTTTAGAGTGTAACAGCTTCACCAGCACATAGTGTTTGGTGGTTACATCGGCAGGCACTTTGGGCTTACACAGGTACTGTATTGGGTTTTGAATATCTGAAACCATGCATTATGCTTTAGGACACATTTTTGAAATGATATCATTAATTCAGGAGTCTTGTGCATGTGCAGAACTGTTTTGCATAATATGTTGAGGTTCAAATCTTTTGTGTTTTTTCTTTGGAAGATGGATTGGAAGATAGAACACCAAGTTTTATAGGCTGGTCCATGGCTGTTTTGTGTGTTTGTAAGTGGAATCAGCATAGTATTGTCTGCAGTAAAGGAGAGTACTCTTTCTTATTCATATTGCTCTATGACTGTTTATGGATCTTAAGCATCTACTTTACTCATCTCTCATATTCTTGTACGTTTTCAGATTCACCAAGATGGACTTGGTTGTTGTGTCTTGTGTCTGTTGTTACCGTGAGCCACC
This sequence comes from Myripristis jacobus, assembly GCA_900302555.1. Taxonomy (NCBI): domain Eukaryota; kingdom Metazoa; phylum Chordata; class Actinopteri; order Holocentriformes; family Holocentridae; genus Myripristis; species Myripristis jacobus. The sequence continues at coordinate 34,361 of OMLB01056212.1, forward strand.
CTACATCACACAACATACATCAGACTGATGCTGAACTGCTTTCAGTTCATTTATAGTCATGCTGAGCTGTAATTGGGTGGTGTGTCTTTAGCAAACTGGTATGCTTTGATTGGTTAGCGAATCTGTTGGGGGAGATGGTGAGTTTAAGTAGGCCAGGTAGCTCTGATGTCACTGGAACAGTGTAGAACACACACACACATACACACAAACCTATATTTATCTCCTTTTTTAATTTATTCAGCCATACAGAAGCAGTATTTAGACCACCATTGAATGCTCGTGCACAAACACACACACACACACACACACACACACACTTGACCAGGATGAGAGAAAGATGAGATGGAGGAAGAAAGGGAGGTAGGTCGATGGAAGTGGAGGATCAAATGGAGATGTAAAGATGAACCAAAAGATCTGTCAGCGCAGGAGAGGAGTGGGGGGTGGAGATGATAAATTAAGAAGGTCACATGAGGAACAAGACAGATGCAGGGCTATGAGAAAAGGGGGTGAATGTGAGAATGAGTGGATGAGGAGAAGAAGAAAGGATGCTGAAAAAGTGAGAGAAAGGTGTAGGCTCCCCCAGGCTTGTACTAACCCCAGTAACCCAGATACCAGTTAAAGGAGATAGACGGCCTTCTGCTGCCGCTACGGGAGAGACTGAAGCTCCAGTCCTCTGTGCTTTACCAGGCTGACTGTCAGCCAGCGGAACCCCATTGAGAGGGGGGGTGGTGGGGTTGGCTCAGTAGCCTGCTCCCCTGCTGGCTGCCTGCATGGCCTAGTTGATTTGATTTCTTCTTCTCTTTGTGTGTGTGTGTGTGTGTTATGGTTTTAGGAGTTTAAGGCAAGAATTGGTGCAGTTTTATGCAGTGTGAGATGCTCCTCTATGCAATGCTGCGCAATGTCAAGCTTGTATTATTATTAATGATCCATGTTTTTGAAAGTTTTTTTTTTTTTTTGCATTGCTCCAAATCTGATTTTGCAAACTATTCACTAATGTAACTAGAAGACACTAGAGAGAAGGCAAAGCTCCACCACCAGCAACAACAGATCTACAACTTGCACAACCGCAGCCCTCTTAACAGTTGATGCTTGTTCATTGTTTGTGTTGGGAGTGTGAATTTTAAACAACACAGCACATGAATTCTTTGGACCACCTTGTAACATTCTGGCCAGGGACTGTAGGTAAAAATTCTGCATTTTTGGTTAACTCTCTCACATTTACATTTTCTTTTTCACTAATTAATGAATAGAGTACTGTGTAGCTGCACATGTGAAAGTCTCAGATGTTGGGTCGATAGTTATGGCTCAGAAATAAGTTTGTCTAAAGGTGAAAATCCCAGATCTGGATCACCACCAAAATAGAATCAACTTATTCTTGGACTGAGGTCTATCTGCTCTCCAGATTTTAGCCAAATCCATTTACAGACAAACAGGCAGGCGGGAAAACATCACCTCTTTCCAACTTTGTATCAGAGGCAATCGAGCAAAAACAACTTAGGATTTTAAAGCTATTTAACCTGTTACCACATGGTATTTTCTTCAGCCTAACCCACATTATAGGGATTTGGAGCATAACTTTGTGATTTGGGGACCATATGAATCTACGCCTGACACGTCCCTACTGGAATGTGCTTTATTTGAGCTGTGATGATTGTTGTCCACAGAGGTTGCAGTTATAGATTTCCCTCTTTACAAGCTTGCTGCACAGCCGCTACACTGTTGTGCTGCCCCAGAAAGAATCTATTTGTTTAAAAACCAATCTGGAGCATTTTAACCAAATGAAAAAAACAACTACTTTCTGTAAATATTACTCAGCAGCACTGAAACACATTGATGTAATGGTACTCTATGTAGCTGTTATGATTTAACAGTATTTACAGTACAGAATAACTGTATGTTTGTCCCAAGGCAAGTGTAGGTATGTCTACATCTGTAATAGGATTTTATTAAGCTATACTGTATGTAGTAGTTAGGTGGGAATGTATGGTGTAGAATTGTTGTGGAATTAGCCATGTGGGGGCGTGTTGTTAGTTATGTGTGGGCTGTTCAATGTCAGTATTGCATCTGGTATTGTGTTGCAGCATTTGTGTGCTCGGTTTCTAATCTGATTACTGAATGAGCGAATAGCAGCAGATGGCTGACTGTAGCTTGTGAGTACCTTATCACTCCTCTGGTGCAATTACCTCCATTTAAAAACTAGTTGCAGTTAAAATAATAGCCTCAATGCATTTTTTGTTTCATGGGGCCCCCTCGAGACTCGACACACAAATGTTGCCTGTAAACAAAGATCATAGCAGTAAAAACAACTCAAGGTATGCTGGGGAGCACCACAACTTGTTAAAATTCTGGGCATGATCACACAGAAAGTGGCGTTTAAAGGGCATTTCTCAGTATTCTATGCACCACAGCACTAACACTAAATATGGTCTTAATTGAGGTAAAATAATTTAGTCAAATTGTTTACCTGAGCCATTTCCCAATTACAGTGTTTACTCAATGCAAACTGAAATATGTGTATGCACATAAACACTTGTGTAACATGTTGTGCTGCAGTGCTTTGTAGTGCTACTGTAGGTCTTACAGTAGCAGCTGTTAAGCCTGAAGACTTAAACATCCTGTTGCCTCTTGGTACTGAGCTTATGTGCTGACTGGTTCGGTAGAAACACACAAGACCTGGCATATGCTGTCACCCAGTAAACACACATGAAACCCATCACCACCAGAACATGACACTAAAACAGCAACAGAAAGAACATGATGAAAACCTCTCATATGAATCAAATGCTATTACAATATGTCAAGTCTTAGTGTAGTCATGAGAAAAACAGCTATAGTGTTAATATTGTGCTGCTCGTGTCCCTTGGAATATGAATGGTGTGGAGGCTGCATTCCAAAAATACACATGGTCATGTGATAATCTCACTCCTCTCCAGGGTACAGCATCTACTATCAGGTTGAAGGTGTAGGCTCAAACAAAGCACTAGTATACTAGTCTTAGTGATTAAGTGGATTTCAGTGAGATTATTGTAATAACAGCGACAGATGGAGGGAGGGTCAGTAGTTATATTGATGGTTAACTAATACTGTAGAATTATAATAAGAGTAAGATATAATAAGATAAGGAATACTGTCAGATTTCAGCACCGTAACAAGTCATCTCATAATGCTGAAGTATCATAGCCATGGTGGTATCTTTTTAATGGGTTTATAACAGTAATGCTATCACATGGAGGGACAGATATAATCTGATCCGCAGTAATCTGTTGGATTATGGCCTTGAGGGTGTATCAAGCCTGTGACTGTGGTCATGGCTGGACAGAGACATACCAAATGTCACTGTCTCCATTGTTTTCAGTGCAGACATGGTGTTTCTGTTTTTGTCTCTTTAGGCTTAGTTTTGGGTTGAAGTCTAAGCTTCTCTAACAAAATCGAACCCGTTATTTTGCTTAATAGCATACTAGTCTGCATGCTACTATGTCTCTTGCATGGTCCTAGGAATGCAATGATAAACATAACTTGTACTATGACAAAACCATTTTTTTGTTTGTTTTTAATATACCCTTTTGTATTGTGGATTGCAGCATTTTCAGAAATAGGTACAGCCCTTGTGACAAAAGTGCGTTTTTTCTCATAATGTACACAGTGTTTTGGAATTTTCCCCATTTTTCCCAGAATAGTTGACCTGTTTTAAAACTACTGCAGCTTACCCTTGGGGGCTGAGCCAGTGTTTGGAAGCCAGTGGACTATAGGCTGTGTGGACGGTTATTGGTTGGAGTCAACCTGTCTGTTTACTTTTAGCCAATGCAGCAGGTTTCATTGGAAATTAGACCACATTTCTTTTGCTTACTATGGTACCTCACAGAAAAGCACACACAGCACACACCGAACTAGTGATCTTTTAACATGATAACATTTGAATGCCTCAGTTCTCGTCTTTGGTCTTTGGCTTTTCTCTGATCACTTTTCTCACTTTCTCTGATCACGACACAATGAAATCAGAACATTGACTATGGAAGTTTGTGGTGCCCTCTGCCCTTGTTT
>OMLB01056213.1:0-27619 GCA_900302555.1 Myripristis jacobus
AAATGAAAAAAAATTCTGGTGTCATCATTCTGGTGTCATCATTAGTTAAGGCGCATTGCACCACAAAATGTGTGTTGAAGATCTTTCCTCAGGGATGGTAGATACAAAAAAAAAAAACTTGTGTTGTAACAATGAACCAAGCAGAACCAGAGAATCCAGGGGAGGAGATTTGACAACTTAATCTTATGAAAAGACAAAGACAGGTGCTGTGTATACTGTGTTTGAATTCTCCATCCTCCCATGTATTGTGACAGTCAAAATAAATTGAAGCGTGCAGTAAGAGGCATGCTGCCATGGATTTAGGTTTTTAGATTTATTTTTTGCACAGTTAAAAAATATATGATGTATAGTGATGTACGGTGCAGGGAGAGGCAGAAATCCCACTTATATGAAGCCGCCACCTAAAAACTGTTAACATTTAAAGGATTTTAGAAGACAAACAGTAAACATACAGAATATGATAGTAACAACATATTAAAGTATATATAAACAGAAATGTTAACAATAACAATACAAAAATGAGATACAGGAAATGAGTGTGTGATGTGTTTAAGTGAGTGTGAGTGTGTATGTGCAGGACTACAGCCAGTAATGCTGGTATTACAGTGAGAGGGAAAGCACCAACAGTAGTAAAAAGAACAAAAATAGCATCCTGACATCCATATTCCACCACATCAGAAAGCTCTTTATATTTTGAATTTGTTTTTGCAGTACTGTGTTATTCTAAATGAGCCTTATTGTTAAACTGATTCACACTGTTTGATTTGTAGTACATACATATTTCCAGGGGTCGTAAACTTCAGTTCCTCGAATGTAAACACGTAGGGTTGTACACAATGCATGTCAACAGCCTTACGGCATACTTGTGTCAGTTGATAAATTGTAAAAAGAAATTTAAAAAGCAATCGGATAATCATATTGTTATGACCTCTGGCCTTTTACAGGAGCCGCATCGTGTTTACCCGTCCATCCCTGCCAACCTGCGCAGACCCATCCGGGTGCTCTCGCTGTTCGATGGCATAGCAACAGGTCAGCAAGCCACCCTAAAATCTGACTTGTGATTCCGTATATCAGACTTTTTTTTTCTTTATTCTGGTATTCTGATTGAGTTCCTACTCATTGTCAGGCATCAGAATCTGACCCAGTTAAAGCGTAATTGTACTGATCAAGATCAATAACTGACACTTGATCATATCCTAGTACTTTTTTTTTTTTAAATTTCTCTTTCTACATTTATTACAGTTGCAAGTTGCACAGAAAACAGCCCAACAGCTATGTGTACTGCCTGTAATGCAAGTATTTTGTGGGGCAGCAGCAACAGAGCTGCTTTCAGTATTTGTGTAATGTTAAGATATTTATATAATTAGTTCTGCACTTTGAAAAATATCATAAAAATATCAGATGGGTGCTCGATATCAGCTTATAGTCTTTGGACTGACTCAGATTGGAGACAAAAAATTGAATTGGGACGTCCTTATTCTCTTTCCCTCAGGTCTTATGTTTTTAGTCCTGAGTATGTACTTACTGCTGTCTATTAGATGCCAATAATACGTGTTTACTGTGTGTTTGTATGTGTGTTTATGTCTTTGTCTATCAAGGCTATCTGGTGCTGAAGGATCTGGGTTTCAAAGTGGAGAAGTACATCGCCTCTGAGATCTGCGACGATTCAATCGCTGTGGCAAACGTCAACCACGAGGGGAGGATTATCCAGGTCGATGACGTCAGGTCCATCACCAAGGAGCGCGTATGTTTTTCTGTTTACCATTGATGCCTTATGTGTCTTCAGAGTCATGTGCAAAAAAAATGCCAAAACATCCTTATTACAATAAATTGGAAATTTTTGTGCTTTTAAGAGAAAATATACCTTTGCTTTCATTTCCGTGGATGGTTTTAATCATTCAGGGATGCAAAATGGCTTTAATGAAAAACCTGTTTGTTGCAGTTTTCAGACAAATATTTACTTTTGATGCCTCTGATAAGCTCCAAGGTGGCAGCACAATATTAGATGTACCAACCCATCTCTATTCCCTTCTCTCATCCAAATTCAGATAGAGGAGTGGGGTCCGTTTGATTTGCTGATCGGCGGCAGTCCCTGTAACGATCTCTCCATCGTCAACCATCTCAGAAAGGGCCTCTACGGTACGTACATGCGTCTTATTTTATGCTATATTCTATTGGCAGTGTGTCCAACTTGGTGTGTATATGTGTGTGGTGTTTGCTTTTTTAGAACGTACTCAAATTTAGTGTGCATGTTGTATTAGTTGGCAGTTGCCAGAAACCGCACACAACTAAAATGCTTTGTGTATTTTATGAGGTAAAAAACTGTTCTTTAGTCTATTTAAATCATTGCCTCAGGTTTTGGGATATTAATTCAACTAGTAAAGTTTGTGTGAAATGTGCATGTAGCAACATGCCCATTGCAGCACCACAGTTTAAAGTGTGGTGCAAAATACAGAACTAACACTACCATCACTGAGAGACGGAGGCTACCCGTCTGCTCCACCATGACCTTGTCTATTTTTCACAGTTAATTTGACAGTGAAACATTAATTGTTACAATTCCTGTAAATTCAAAACAAAATTTTCTCTGATGTAATTCACTGCTCTCCCCACCAGAGGGCACCGGCAGGCTGTTTTTTGAGTACTACCGGATCCTGAACCTGCTGAAGCCCAAAGAGGACGACCCCAGGCCCTTCTTCTGGCTGTTTGAGAACGTCGTCTTCATGAACATACACGACAAAGTCAACATCTGTCGCTTCCTGGAGGTCAGAACCGATCTTGTTCTGTTTCAGTTTGACCCGGTCTCTTGGTTAACCTCTTGCTCTTCCTCTGTTCTTGTCTTTTTTATTGTAATCTTGTGTAAACAGGCTTTCATTTCGAACAAAACAGAGGTCTGGAGAAGTTAAAGCAGAGCAGTTGGTTAGGAAAGGGTGGGCTGATGTCATGCTTTAAACCAGGACTGTGTGATGTTGGAAAAAAACTGACACTGACATATCTTTTCATGCTGCAGTCTATATTGCAATATGAAAAAATACAGGAGAATTCATACATGAAGTGTGTTATTCATTTACAGAAGAAAATAATCCAAAATCAGAACTGGCAGGTCAAACTTTCAAACTGACACTTCTGTCTGTGTGTGATGTTCTCAGCCAGTGAATGAGATGGCGATAACAAAATCTCTGTCAGAATATTTTGTACGTCCATTATTGGTGAACAGCCATTGCATCCCTGTATTGGAATGGACTCTTCAGGTTAAGAGGCTGTAAAGTCTGTATGGACTTATTTTGCTGTCTTTCGCAAATTTCTGATAAAACTGAAGCAAATCTTAAGTTGTTAGTTTTCATCCATCTTTTTCCATCTTGGGTGCAGCTAAACTCATAAAACAGCTTGTTTCTTTTTTTGAAGAGGAGTTCTCCTGACTTCTGAGATGATTTCTACTCTGCACTCCCTGTTTCTTTTCCCCTCCTTCTCAAACCTCATCATGTCAGTTAGAAAATGAGATGAAATGATTGGCTCAGAGCTTACTCTTCATCCTGTCTGGTTGACAGTGTAACCCGGTGCTGGTGGACGCAGTCAGAGTTAGCCCCGCCCACAGAGCCCGGTACTTCTGGGGCAACATCCCCGGGATGAACAGGTATGAACTTTGGCGACATGCAGTCAAGTGTGCTCACGCATACAAGGAATTTGACTTTGAAAAAAAACAAAAAAGAAAAATAAATAGTATGTCACAGCTATACTGAGTGTTATTTTGGCTCAATCATTTGTGTATGTAATTACAACATAGATCTTATGGCCACATCACTAATGATCTCAGTCTATGTTTTCAAACCTGGAGCGCACTCCCATCGTACATTTTGGATAAGTGGTGTGTTGTGTGTGTAAAAAGTGCTGTTCTTGTCTCCATTCAGGCCCATCACAGCCTCCCAGAACGACAAAGTGAACCTGCAGGACTGTTTAGAGATCGGCAGACAAGCCAGGGTTTGTCTTTAATTTGCTCACTCAGTTCCCTCGAGTGTTTCAGCTTGGACTCATGTTTCCCCTGCTCGTTTTATACAGCAGAAAGTGGCGTGATTTTGAGTCCACATGGTGGCAGAATATCCTCGTTAGTTGCTGTGTTCATGCCTGAGCTGCTGGTTCATAACACTGTATTTCTATCTCTACATTCACTTCCATATCGCAGCAAAACAACTCCTGTAATAACACTTTTAGTACATAAACACAGTGCATTCAAAGCAAGTTATGCCAGTATAAAAAGCAAGAAGTCCCAGAGCACATTGTTTTCATGTAATTACAATTATTTGTGAAAGAACTATCAGGTTGATTCTTCCTGGCGCAAGCTTCAGACGCTACCCGCCAGATCTACTTTCCAATTCAATTAGTAACATAACACAAAAAGATTTAATTTACTTTAACTTCCTTTTCCATTAAATTTCGTCAAGAAATGGGCATCAGGACTTGTTTCTTTTGGCATAATACGCTTTGTTCATATAGGTTTATGTAATAAAATTGTTCCTTTGGGAGCTGTTTTGCAATGGAAGTGAATGGAGAAATACAATACAGTATTGTGGATCAGCAGCCCAGGGGAGCACGGAGCAGCTAATGAGGATATTTCACCACCATGTGGACTTACATCACACCCTGGGAACTATACAGCCCAACACTTCAACAAAGTTCAATTTTGCTTTAACTGCAGAATACCACTGGCTAAATATCAATGCTGTACCGATATAGTGATTTGAGTCGAGATGCTGTCTTGGTTTGTGATTATTGCATTATCATGATGTGGAATAAGTTCACTGTTTTCCTGGTTTTAAAGGCTGTATTACAGCTAAGGAATGCAGATCCTGTTATTTCATCCAGTCCTCTACATTACTGATTGATAATTCAAAATCTTCTCATGCCTACAATATCGTCTCAATATTGATGGAGCAGTTTTTGGTCAAAGACATCAGGATACTAGATTTTGTCCATGTTGCCCAGCTCTATAGCTGCTTGTGTTTCTGTGCATGTATGTTTTGTGTTTGCATATGTGCTTTTGTATCCCTGCATCCATTAGCTGTATCTTTTGGGTGTCTGTGTGTGCAAATTAGAATTTATTTCCATCCAAGACAGTTCATATCTATCTTGTATTATGTGAGCTACAATCTGTCAATACTTAGTTTGCATTTTTTGCTGTCACTTTTATTTTTATATCTGATGTTGTTTTGTGCTGCAGTTCAACAAAGTGAGGACGATCACCACCAACCCCAACTCTCTGAAGCAGGGCAAGAAAGTCTCTGTGCTGCCCGTCATCGACAAGGGCAAGGACGACATCCTCTGGATCACCGAGCTGGAGAAGTACAGAGCTTTCTTCTTGATGTGTTTTTAAATGTCTTAAAAGCAAAGACAAAGATGCGTGAAAATTAACACAAGAAATGGTTGCAGGCCTGTTCTTCTCTCTTCTCCGATATCTTTAGCTTCTAGCTTTATGCCAGAGTTGTGGTTAGTCTCACAAGATTAAGTGCTGTATTAAATAACAGGAGAATACAGACATCCAGAAAAGAAGTGGCTCTCGAGCTAAGATAAAAACAATATTTTAAAAAGGAGAATGAAATGAAAGGCAAGACCCACAAATACCAGTGAAAAAAAAACAATATGAACCTACAGTGTTTGTTAACAAGCACACGTTGTTGGATGAGGAGATCCATGAGGGCTCACGACTGCAACATATCTACCTTATAACTAGAACAATTAATCAAAAAGTTAGCAAAGTGGCCAAAGTGCAATATCCAATATCCAAGATATCATTAATTCACATAGATGAAGCAATGTAGTGCTGCAGTGATGCCATGGCCTCAAAATCGGATTCTCCAGACAGAGGAAAACATGTTTGTTCAGTACAGACCTCGACAAAAATCACATCAGCATTTTAATTATTTTTCTCTTTTACTAAAAATGAAAAGTAATGCAAAATTTATTTATTTATTTATTTATTCGTTTATTTGGCTTTCACTTGGGCCCCATCACTTCCCATGAAACTTTGTCATCATTACAGCTGGGATGATATGCTTATCTCTGTCACAATACTTGGGTGCCGATTCAATATGTATTGTGATTCAATATTATGATTTATTGCGATTTTTGTTTCTTGAATTCTCCTCTAGTTTGTGGCTGTAAAGTTTCATGAGGTTGTGATTATCCTAGAGGTCACTATAGGTCATTTTATACAGTGACGTCCAGTTTGAGAAAATGGTGTGACTCCAGTGAAATGGCTCCTATGGGGGCCAGCATCATCACACATGAATCAAATGTGGCTCATTGAATCCACAAGAGTCTCAGCTTTGACAGTTATTGCTTTAATTTAACACACTGCGCTGCCTCTTAACTCGCTCCTCTGCTTGTGTTTCCTGCAGGATCTTCGGTTTCCCCAAACATTACACCGACGTCAGGAACATGAATCGACAGCAGAGACAGAAGGTGCTCGGAAAGTCGTGGAGCGTACCGGTCATCCGCCACCTCTTCGCTCCCCTGAAGGACTATTTTGCTTGTGAAGAGCTTCCTCCCATGTCCACGCCCTCCTCCTCCTCATCCTCCATCACTCCCAACATCACCATTTCCTCCTTAGACGCCGCCAGCACCTCCTGCTCTCCGTCTGTCTCCCCTCCCAGCGCCTCCACGTCCTGCTTAAACACACCCAGCATCTCCACCATCTCTCCCTCCACCTCCACCTCCGACCCTCCCAGCTCCTCCTTAAACACAGACGCCATCCCCTGCTCCTCCTCCAACATCCCCTCCTCTGTCGCATCCGCCTCGCCCTCTGTGACCTCCAGCACCTCCTCCTCCTCCATCAGCCTTACCGGCTCCTCCTGCATTACTCTCAGCTCTTCCACATCCTCCTCCGGCACCTCCGCTGCCTGCGCTAGCACACCAAACACCACCACCTCCTCCTCCATCGTCACCCCCGGCATCTCCCCCTCATCCCCAGCCTCTCCGGGACCGAAGGAGCTGAGATAGGGGGCGTTCGTTTTGTTTTTGAACGCGCGTGTGAGGACGAGGCATGTTTTGAAAAGATGGACATCCACAAAATCTGCGAATACTCTATTTCACTCCTCGCCTATTTCTTTTCATCCTTCTCCTCTTTTCTCCCTTCTACATATTCTGTCTTTCTCCCTCCCTCCACAGCTGGGGGTCGAATTTTAAGAGATTAAAAGTGAAATTCTTACAGCCCTGTCATACAAAAGACCATATAACTTATCTCTGCCAGAATTTGTGCAGGAGAAAAGTATCAGTGTTATTACAATTCCTACTGGCCGGCAGCAGAAGTCGCTAAATGTTGGAGATTTTTGGGGGATTTGTAATGGAAGTACTTGTTTGATAAGTAGTTGGACCTCTTAACTGAACTGAGATGTGGTACAGGTTTAGGCCACAGATACCAAGAACTGAGTATCAAGGCACAATATTTTCCTGGGATGCTGAAAACATCACGTGTCTTGTATCCAGGAGAAAGCCAGAATTTGATTTAATGTAGTAAAAGTTTTACAAAGAGAATTTTTTTTTCCAATTTGTCAGTGTGTAGAGCAATTGGGTTTTCCTCAACATTTTCCTTAGAGTTGTCAGTCTCTGTATTTTATTCGGTTTAATACTAATGAGTGCTCATATCTGCACATGGACCAGCAGTCTTTTTGGGTTCCGCCTCTTCCTCGACTCCTCCGTCCAAACTCCTGCATCCTCTTTATGCCTTTTTACCTCTCTCTCCGCTCAGGGAACCGGAAAGTAATGTACTATAGTGTCTTTTATGTTTATTTTCAGGAGGAATTATATTTAAAAATCCAATTGTAATATTAAGTTGGATGTTGTTTTATTGGCGGTGGTGTGTGGAGCGGCTCTCTGGCCTCTGTGTGCCTGCAGGTACTCGTGCACTGACACTTTGACACCAGCAAAACTGTGATTCACCAGCTCAACGTTTCTGTGTTTTTTGTGTTAAAGAATGAAATAGTCACATTGATGACTGTTAAGCTGCTGATCAATAATGTGATAAATCATGGGAAAATATGAACACTGTGATAATAAATGCTTTATTCAGCATGTTCAGAATATGAAAAATCTAGTTACAGTTTTGTCAGCTAAGGAGTTAAGTCATTGCTGCTTTTTATAAATAAATACCATTTATTGATTTTAATTATTTCCTTATTTCCATCATTTGTTAGTGTGGGATTAATTTTATTAAATGTGAATAATTCAGTTTGGAGCAATACTGTTCATATTCACGTGTATTGTGTGTTGTCACCATAACTTGAAGGATGGTGTAATTAAAAACATGTTTACCCAAATCACTGAACCTGTTACCTCAAACACACTGACCTCGGGGAAATATTTCAGCTGTGTGTAGATATCAGACAGATATTCTCAGGAATGTGTCATTTCTACCATCGCTGCGCTGCACACGCTTCTGAGCACAGATCTGCCAACTCTTAAGAATCCTCTAAATATTTTTACATGGTCAAATTTGTGAAATTGAATTATGGTTTGCTTAAATCTGTTGTTAGTAATAAGCGCTGATGTTTTTTGTTTGTTTGTTTTTTTAACTGGAGCTGAGAGGGTCACTGAATGTACTTGAACTGAGGAAAAAATAAGGAAGAGGTGACACCTTTCATCAGAAGGACTGAGACCTTTTTTAAATCCTGGAACTGAAACTAAAAAGTGGGTCCCAGTTTAAACATGTTTTAAACGTTTTTTCTTCTTCACTCAGTGAAAATTACAGGAATAACACAAAAATCTCATGTTTTGTTGAGTGATTGCAAAAAGTCTGTCTTTTTCTGTTATGAGACCAGCACGTAATGTTGATGTAATTGATAGAAATAGAAATTCAGTTTTTATGATAATTTATGTATTTATTTATTTGGATCCCCATTAGTCACTACCAGGGTAGAAACTAGTCTTCCTGGAGTCCACACAAGGAAACAGTACATCCTAATGCAAAAATATATGTGACAACTGCTATAACAAAAGCAAACCAACTCAATTCAAATCAACAATAACCCTTTCCATAACGATAATTACATCAATGACAAAGTACCCACACCCATTCAATCAGGAAATAATCAATATATAATCCGTAAAGCATTTGATACAGCTCAAAAATAATATAGCATCACTAAAAACAGCGTCTAAAATGACTGAGAAAATAAAATAACGGGGGAAAAAATCCTCGTTAATGATCATATATTCACATCTTATGTCGCAGGACGTGTCCTACTCGGATACCCGAATGCAGAGGAATAAAACGCTAGCTTTTCATATGAGAATGTAGAATTTTGAGGTAATATTAGTACAATGATAATAATATTTTTATTTATAGAGCTCTTTTCAAAATCAGCGTTATAAAGTGCTTCACAAAGGCAGCAATAAAATACAAAATAAATAAAATGAACCAAGTCATAAGCTCATCGGGTTTTGTAAGAAACATTGTGATTGGAGGATAAAGAGATTAATGAAGAAACATTATTTATTTATTTTAATGAAAACAAAAGGAAGACGTCCTTTAGCCTTTAGGCGTTTCCCATTTACGTCGTGACGTCACTCCGACGACAAGGAATCTTTTCCTTCCGCTGCCGGCAGAGTGAACCGACTGACTGTCGCTAGCTGCCAAGAAGAAAGAGAAGAAAGGAACAGAAAGTAGAGGATTTTAATGATATAGTGTGTCCAGTCGAAACGAGGAAATCATCCACTCCGCGAACTGTGAAAGCCAGTCGACTCGAGGTGAGCTGAACGCCTCACTCCGGTAACTTTTATTTGCCGGCATGCGAGCGGGCGGCCGGCTCAGATAGCGGCGTTAGCTCCTTCAACACTAACGCTCCTCGGCTAGCCAAAATTAGCATGTAGCTAACCGGCCAGATGGCTCGGAACATCGCAAGGATCCACCAGTTTTCACGTCATGGGATTATACTGTGTGGTCAAACACTGTAAAATTGATATAAATGAGCGAGACAGAGCCACAGCACGCCCTGAGCCGAGTTGCCGGAGTTTCCTTTACAAGCTAACTTTAGCTAGCGGTCCGCTCGCTGCGTCAGGGCGGGGAAACGGCTTGACAAACTAACTGACTGTCTCACACGACTCAATGGACAGATTCAACCGGTGTCGTTCGAATTAGCCCTAATCTCGCTAGCTAATCCACGTTAATTCAGCTATTGACGTCAGCAAGTTATCGAGTCAGGCAGTTTGACTCGGCTGGAAACGCAGCGCACTCCGTTAGCGGTGATAACTAGCTAGTCGCGGCTAACGTTAGCCTGCAAGTTGTGATTAAAGAGGCCTGTTGCGTTTGCCTGCTGTGAGTTAATCAGTGAAGTCGATCAGTCCGTAACAGCACCGGCACAACTTCACTTCTCCACTTTGAATATCTTTACATTATGAAGTTAGTTACGCTCAGTGCTGTCTAAATGGATCATGTGACATGTGTGTGTCATGGATTTTGGGATTAAATATAAGCTAGATAGCAGTGATTTGAGGTAACGTTACATGTAATTGCTGCAGCTGTATTGATAAATCCCCGCTGCATCACAGCAGATATAGCAGTTCAATTTGTTATGAAAGACGTAACCCACGTGATTCAGTATTTCCACTTTACCCTCCTGTTACCTTCAGATTTATTAACATTTTTTTCAGTTGGGATCAGTTTGACCCCAGTAATTTAAACCTCCAGAAAATTGTAACTGTAAAATTGTACATTTGATGTGACTGGAAAGCCGAGACTCTCATGGCTTCATAGAATCATGTGTGATGATGTCAGCCCCCATAGGAGCCATTTCACTGTAGTCAGACCATTTTTTTTTTTTTTTTTTTTTCAAACTTGATGTCACTGTATAAACCTGTCGTGATCTTTAGGATAGGTAACATTACAGCTATAAACTACAGGATAATTAAAAATTGCGATAGAACAAAGTATCCAATCGCAGTATGTAAGAATCACAATACATATCGAATCAGTACCCAAGTATCACAACAGTATCAAATCAGGAGTTAAACATATCGTCCTAGGCCAACTAAATAGCCCTTTAAATAAAAAATAAACTCTCCCACTCGCCCTTTTTATATCTCAAAGGTCTTGTGGGAATCATGTTGTTCCCACCTAGATGTCACATTAACCATCCGTGGTACTCACACTGCTGAAGGTTATGTGGTTATGATCAGTGAGGGCCAAAAAACAGAGAGAAGTGTTTTGGTGATTATAAGTGGCATGTTTAGTCCATCAGTGTCATCCAAAACAACTAAAACAAATATGTGCAAAATGTTTATTTCTTATGTTTTAGCTGTGTATCCAATGTGTACAAAATGTGTCCAGGACATTGAAAACATATAATCATATTAATTTTATGTTTACCCAGTTGTCCTCATTAAATTAAGAAAAGTCATTAAATATGAAGCAAAATATGATGTTAAGCATGTTTTTAGAGGCGTTAAACATTTGAGTCAAATTGACCCCAATGATAATAGGAGGGTTAAGGTAACACACAGCTGTTTACACATCTAGAAGTGACATTATCTATGAAGATGAAGAGTTGATTCACCAGGATGCAAAAGATCTGGAGAAGGAAACTGTGTTTCCTGTAATATTACTTCCAGCTGTGGAGGAAATCGCTGGCCTGGCCTGGACAGCAGGTCGAGAGACGATCAGCAGCCATTGATCTGGAAAAGGGGCTCGGCTGTTTATTGGTATTATATTGATGTTGTGATATGAGTCTAGATGTCATGTTATGGCTTCAGTCTTTCCCGATTTTAATGGCTGCTTTACAGTAAAGGGACGAGGTTTCCTGAACTTATCAGGCTGTTTTGTTTTAGCTGCTCTGTTATTTGCCTTTCACCTGCTTGATCATCATATTCACATTGCTACTGACAAAAATCCTGTGTGTAAATATCTTATGAAACATCAATAGTTTTCTCTACAGTATCATCACAGTATTGATATCAAGGTATTCTGTCGAAGATATGTGATATTTGATTTTGTCCACATTGCCCAGTCCTATTCGAAATTCTGTATTAAAATCTATGTTTATATCACAGAAATGGAATTTAGTTCTGTTATAATTGATGCAATGTAAATACACTGATCAGTAATAAAATTATATGTCAGTGGCAACAGCTATGACAGTAGATGGATTTTTTTAAGAAGCTCTGGTTCTTTTAGAGCTTATCATTACACACATGTATGTGTGTGGTTACACGTCCACATGATGACTTCAACCCTCAGTCACTACAGTTTCTGTTGACATTTGCACGAAACACTAAAACACAACTTTCAGTTTGACATGGCCAGATTTCAGTCAACAACATCAAATGAAATGGTTTGTAATTTGTAATATCACCTATCATAACATGCTGTCTTTATGCTTGGTAAGAACCTAAGACCATAAGGTCACTCCCGATAAGAGAATTTGCCTCCCCACACATCATTTCCAATTTAAATACCTGCAGCTCCTTTGCCTGTCTGTGTGCTTGTGGCAGTTCTTGGTTATGATATTGACAGACCGGTCAGAAGTGACGTTAGATTACTAAAAAATTATCTTTGATGTTGTATAATCAGGGTGGGAACTAGCATTAGCTACCAGAGAAATGCTGAAGATGTGAGTGTGACTTTCATACATTGATCTGATATGCTGAATTATGCACCAAAAGCACGAAGGCTTTATTCATATATCTCTGCCACACCAATGTGCAAAGGCCAAATTTACATTTTATTGCTGATTCCCCCTTCGCCTAACAGTATGTGCACAGTTACAGTGTAGAAGACAAATATGATTGAAGAGCCATGGAGGCAATCCAGTCAAACCCACACTGACTTGAGCACATGCTATGAGGCCTAGCCAGTGCTTGATTTGGCCTCGAAAGACAATAAATATGTTCTGTTGTCCCCCTCTGTGCAGGCAGGTGACCGAACATGGCTGTGAACGTATACTCGACCTCAGTGACCAGCGAGAACTTAAGTCGTCATGACATGCTGGCCTGGATCAATGAAGCACTACAGATAAACCTCACCAAGATAGAACTGCTGTGTTCAGGTAAGAAGTGTGTGTTCTGTGTGTGTGTGTGTGTGTGTGTGTGTGTGTGTGTGTGTGTGTGTGTGTGTGTGTGTGTGTTTCCTGACTAAGCCCCGGTTGTCCCTGTTTGGCCCTGCAGTGGAAACCAGACCGCTGGGATTACATCAGACACCGGAGAGCAGATTTTATCATCATGATGTAACGGGCTCACCCAAAGCTAACAGCGCAGATATTTGGCCCCGGTGTTGAACAAATGGGATGAGATCACGTTCCGCTTGATGCTGTTAAAATGTCATGATGCTGAAGTGATGTTAACACTAGTATCACGTAGCCTCACCTAGGAGACTAGACTCCTAGATTAAAGTGAATGTTTCGATTGGGAGGACTAAGTAATTATTGCTCAGTACTAGTATAAATCTGTCTTTAAACCATCAAAAGCACTGAAAATGAAAATGCAAATGAGTCTTTTCCATTATTGAGTTTATTTTAATAAAGAGACCTTCGTTGTCGATCTGTAGTCTTTTTACTGTTCTGTTAAAATTCTTCGCTCCCTTCTTCATTTCACTGTTTGCCTGCTGATGTTTGAGTGGCTCAGATTGTCTGTCCATTGCTTGTGAATGTATAAACCCACACTCTTACTGTGTAAGTAAAAGGGCGTGTCAGTAGACGGCTGCACAGCTGCTTTAATCCCTCGTGGACAGAACTATCATTCAACAGGATTTTCAGATGCAGATGAAGAGTTTTGGTCCAAGATGAGATTATCTGCCGTTTGGGAAAAGCAGCATATACATATTAAAGCAAAATTAAAAGAAGTCATATTTTATGTCCTTTTTAAAAGGTAGTAAGTTAATGACTTGATAATTTTCTTTTCATTGTTATTTGATTTATGTCCATAGACTAATGTTTAATATGTTATTTTAGCTTACTTATTGCCTCCAAAATACATGTTCTATGTCCAGGTTCATGTGTTTTGGTTTGGCCAGGTATTGTGGACATTGGACTTCAGGGGGCAGAATATCAATAAATATGAAGGCATTGCTAACCTTGTATAAAAACGAATAAATGTGGATTTGTGATGATTTTAATGTTTTTGTGTTTGGGACCGGGAGAGAAATGAAGAGTTTATCTGGAAAAACAGACGCCAATGCCATTCCTGAAAAGAAATAACTGACTGTTTGATCTCATGCTACTTTCTGAATCATCCAAAATTGTCACAAAGCCAATATTGCCTGTGTATTAGCCTACTAGTATGTTGTTGTATTTTAATGAAAACAAAACAAACAAACAAAAAAAAATGTTTGTAGAAATGAATACAACCGGTTTTCCAAATGAACTCTTCCAATTATTGGTTTAAATTTGTTGTTTACAGCAGAAGACTTGGGCTTCAGTTGCGACATGTGAAAGTGTTTGTGTGCGAAGTAAGGGCCCAGGTTACCATCAGAGGTTAAATAAAAAAGTCTGTTGTCTGTGCTGTCACTTAAATAGAAGCTCTCAGCAGGGTTAAAGATGAGATGTATTTTTATCTTCCTTTACCGTCTTCGCTTTACAGGAACATGATGTGCTTTCTCTTTTTCATGAATTCAGCATTCCTCAACAGACATTTCCCTCCTTGTGAAGATGTTTTTTTATTACCACCATTATTACTACACATCTGTGCCTTTTGCTCATGTTTTTCTCTGTGTGCCCCTTCATGTGTCCAGGTGCTGCATACTGCCAATTTATGGACATGCTCTTCCCTAACTCTGTGCCTCTGAAGAAAGTCAAATTCGGTGCCAAGCTGGAGCACGAATTCATCCACAACTTCAAGCTCCTACAGGCCTCCTTCAAAAAGATGGGAGTCGAAAAAGTAAGCCGCTGCATGCAAATGGAAAATGATAGTGCTCCTCCCTACTGCTTACATGTAACGAGCACATTAGACAGGAAATAAATGGAAAATTCACTTGAAAACTTCCAGGTCTTGATGAGTTTGTAAATGGTGCTGTCTCAGTGTACCTAGAGCTGTACACCTTCTGTCGTCTTCCACCCCGTCTTCTCACATTTGTCAAGACGAATCAAAGATGAATCTGCATCAGTAGAGTGATAATGCTGTGTTTAGCAGCCGTAAATCATATTTTGGATAAATTATATTGAGAAAAAAAAGTAATCAACTAGAGAAATTAAGTTTTGGAAAGGGTGAAGTTTTGAAATTGAAATTATGTAGAATCCCTGATTCTAAAAGAGCAGGAGCCTGATGTTTTGTGCCTCGCCCACAGCGGGTGTTGTTCTCCAAACTTCAGCAGACACGTTCTGGAAGTCCAGAGCCAACGTTTTGTAGTATTTGGCCTGTTGCTAATTTCCCAGCAGGCTTTTGGTGCTGCTGTCAACATACACGGTCCAAATCGAGTCCTCCCCGCCCTGCCAGCTGATCGGTCAGTTCATGACTCATTTTGTTTTTCCCAGCACTTTCTTAGCTGCTCTGTCATGCTTTGGATTCTGCAATTTAGTCCGTAATGTTTTCATGTGACCGTAAACACAGATTGTAAACCCATCTTGAAGGTATGCAGCCAGCGTCTCTGCACCAACTTTCTTTCCCTGTGTGTATATCTGGTCAGAAATTAAAAAAAAAATATTCATAGAGAAAATGCAGTATCAAGCATCATCTGTATAAATAATACAAAATACCTGTCACTTTCATTCTCAAGCTGTGCTCCTGGGGCTCCTTTTAACTTTCCACTGGTAGGATGACTGTTTTTTTTTTTTTTAACAGCATGTGCTACTGAATTAGAAACAGTATTGAAGTTATTTTAATACTGGTGTGTATTTTAAGAAGTTAACTTACCCTATTAAGATTTCATACAGATAGAGTATCTAAAAAATAACATAATTACAGGCAGAACAGCACTGGAAGTGCCCAACATGAGGGTTTTCTTCATGCTCCAGGCATCTCGACATAATAACTTGCTCTTTCTGACAGCCGTGTGGTTCAGCTGCTGGCCTGAGAAAGGAGGCAGGGATGTCGTGTGAAGGCAGAACATGTCATTTGTCCACATCATAACTACACTGTAGTTTTAGCTCCCCTCTTCAAAAGTATACATGTGCAATGATAATTATTGCCTTCAAACAATAAAAACTAATCTTCTCTGTCCCTTTTAGGTTATTTGATTATCTTACCTTTCTTACCACCATGGTAGTTTTTTTGTCAGCCTTTCAGCTGTAACATTTTTACTTTTAGATATTTACCTTTTTATGTTGTCAAAAAACATAAGTGGGTCAACAAAGATTTTGAATGGCGAGGCAGATTCTGCTTATTCATTGTTCTTTTCAGTCGGGCTATTGGCAGTCATACTATTATTTATTCATAGCCTCATCTTCCTTCCTGTAATCCCATTTGTTTTTACTGGTTTTATTGTCCTGCCGGCCCAGATGGGTGATGTGCGTGTATTTATTCATTAGACGGGTGGGAGGCCTGCATATCACTGTTAGAAATGACTGGACCGAGTTTAAAGCCCAGATGTCGCAGATACATGAACATGTAAAGGATCTCTTTGTGTTGTGACATAATCCTAGGCATTGTTTCTGTGTTTTGGACTTCACTGCGGGTTGTGTGTGTGTGTGTGTGTGTGTGTGTGTGCGCGTGTGCGTGTGCGTTTTGCAATGATGTCAGCTTCCTCCATTACTGGTTAAATGCATTTACTTCCCCACCCCCTTCTTTGCTGTTTCTTTTCCTGTTGTTGCCTTTCTCTCTCAGCCATTCTGGCAGGCCTGTTGTTTGCTTTTCTGTGCCAGTATTGAAGGCATATTGGCATCTTCACTGGCGTCCAATACAAACCCTACACTGTTAGCTGGTAATTTGGCTCTGGCAGCTTGTTAGCTGCCCTCTGCATCAGTGTCACAGTGAAGGATGGCTGCTGACAGTCACAGAAAAGCACTGGTGACGGATGGATTTTTGTATTAAAGCAAGTCTGACACGTTCATAATCTAGACTCTAGATTAGAATCTAGATTATTTTATGTTGTGATGTTCAGTGTATTCCAGGAGTTATTTTTTATGAAATACAGTAATTTTCCTTTTTGGCATAATTATTTTTTCCTCATCTTGTCCTATTTACTTCTACTTTAATACGTGATTTTCTACATTTATAAAAATGTCTCATTTTTCAAAATACAGCATTTGTTGTGGCTTCATTGCAATCTGGCCTGTTATTAGCTTCCATGGTGGAGAAATTAATCTACAGATGGAAAGAAATTCTTTGGCCTTTTTCGATAGGCAAAATATTTATGCTTTCAGCCCCATTATAGCAGCACTGGAAACACCTTAGGTTTGGCCAGTTATCCACAAGAAAAAGCTAGATATAGCAGCAAAAAAGGGACCCAGCAGTGCAAGTTGCATCATCAGTGGCCATGTTTTAACCATGTTAGTTTTTAGGGTGGATATTACCCTTGAGGATTTTACCTGATGACTCATTTTCAACCAAAATGCAAACAAAGAAATCAGATTATGAGCTAAGCGGGGCGACCAGGCGTGATGCCAGTCCAAACATCCTGTTCTGTCTTGAATGAATGAAGCGCACCAGAGTTCTGGGCACACTCCTGGTCCTGATCCTCTGCTCTCCTTCCTCCTCCAGATCATTCCAGTAGACAAGTTGGTGAAGGGAAAGTTCCAGGACAACTTTGAGTTCGTCCAGTGGTTTAAGAAGTTCTTCGACGCCAACTACGACGGAAAGCATTACGACCCTGTGGAGGCGCGGCAGGGCCAGGACGCCATGCCCGCAGCCAACCCTACCATGTCTGCTCTCAACAAGCCCCCCAAGAAGATCCTCAACCAAGGTCAGAGCTCACGTTACAACAGATGAGAAAGTGACACAAAACAGATGGAGACAGTCTCTAACAGGGAGCTGAAAATGATTACCAACAGTGGGAAATTGCAACTAACAAATTAATTTTTGACTGGTTAATCAGTTTCTCTGTTTTTTTGCAACCTTGGGCAGGTAAACAGCCCTAACTGGGATTCAAAACTTGGGATGCAAATGGACACTTAAGAGAATGTTGTTGAGAATTTTTTGTTATTGAGGTTATGACTCATTATTCATGTTGATGATTTGGGGAGAAAATGTAGTTAGTACATTTGATACCATCATCTGTCATCCTCTTTCACCAGCAGGCTTTCAGAATGAAGCATGTTTGTGTGTTCTTGTAACTGGAGACTATTGATTATCTGTGCATGATTGATTACACATGCAGACAAACTGACAGCCCCCTAAAGCTAATCTGAAATGGAAGGCAAACTTGAGAGTAATCAACTAATGGAGGGACACTGATAAACAGTTCAGCTCTGGCGTGAAGGACTGCTGATGTTGTCGTCTTTACACTCACCCTGTGCTCCTCGTCTCTCCTCAGCTCCCCAGAGGGCAGCTGTTGCCAAGGTAGCACCCAAGATGGCTCCCGGCAGTGCGAGGAGGCCGGGGATGGGAGGAGCCGACGAGGAGAGGGCAGAGCTTTTGCATGAGGTCAGTACGCCAGTGACAGATTTTTGCAGAGATCAAACTGAAAGGAATCCTTCACTCATGCTTAATCAGAATCAGAATTCAAAGTAAGCAATCAAAATAAATAAAAATGTCCATCCGTGAGTGGGTGAAAATGTTATTGCCAGATGTTAGTAATATTGTGTTTTAGTGTCTCATTCTGTTCTCATTCTTTAAAATGAAAATGAAAGAATATTGAATCTTTTCTATCAGCAGCTTCAGTGCAAAATATTGGTGTCAGATTTGAAAGCTCATATTTGTCAAATCCTGATATGAGCCCTTTACAGCTTTATGGGGATTATTTTGGGCATTAGGCAACGTTTAAGTGTACAGCTGACTTCAAATGAGCAATAGAGCAAAACCGTTCCATTGCAACAGCAGTAGCATGTTTATTAAAAGAGCACACATGTATGCTTCCCCTTTTCTAAGCAGGTTGGAAAATCTGGTACTAAATGTTGTTGTCTTGGTGTTTTTCCCAGGTGGACATGCTGAGGTCTACCATTCAGGACATGGAGAAGGAGAGGGACTTTTATTTTGGTAAGCTGCGGAACATCGAGCTAATCTGCCAGGAGAAGGAGGGAGAGGGCGACCCCACACTGCAGAGGATCATTGACATCCTCTACGCCACAGACGTGAGTCCAGATCTGTTTCTGTGAAACTGTTGCAAAACTGCTCCCCGGCGTTCAAATGCAGACTTTTAATTCCCAAAACCCTCTGGTGTCAACTCTGATGGGGAGGAAAATCATTACTTTACATTATAGAGCTATGAGCTGAGTGAAAACATCATCCAGTCAGCTGTTTACACCAAGAACTGACAAGCCGTTTTCAAGCGTTTTTTGAAAAACAACTGCTAATCGCTCGAGATGACAGGTGAAAACCTCGCACTCGTGTTGTGTGGTCTCATGATTTAACTGCTGGGATAAACGCGTTCTAAATAAACAGGAATGCTTACGTTTCCAAGACGGGGAAAGCCGCTGTGCACGGATCAGTGCAGTGGAGAGAGAGCCACCAGAGAGCTTAAGCAGGCACATTTGCAGCAATTGCTTAATCAGAAGTAAAGTCACATATCTGATTATTAACACTACATATTAAAACTCAGTTTTGAACAGCTTGCTATGATCTGATTGTGCTGCCTGTTTTCTTAGCAGGGCCGTGGTTTGTAGCCTAATAGCTCCCTAAAGCAGAGCCGTCTCCTGCCAAATGCTCAGTGGGTTACAGTCTGGCACAAACTAATGTGACTCCTCAGATCATAGATGTAAACACAAAATGATCAGATGACAGTCATAACCGTCAGTGTGTGAATGTGTGTGTGAATAGGGGGAATGTGATGCAAAAACATTGCAGAAACAAGTGTTTCGTGTGGTCAGCCGAATGGAAAAGCAGTGTAGAAGTGCAGTCCATTTACGATTTCTAACAGGAAAAATCATAGTACATATCCATATAATGGATAGTTTTCATCAAATTAGTTGGCTCACCCAAGTGAGTCCTAGTGTATGTGTTTATTGACCTTAGATTAGGCTTTAAATATCCTCTGCAAACTAATATGGGCTTAGTTCAATGCCAGTTTAAAGCCCATTTGCTCTGCTGTTAACAACTGCTGATGCCGTCTTAAAATTCCACCACAGGAACGGCATGTCGCTTATTTACCGAGGCTGAAACTTTGAAGTGTGGTCATTTGTACCACAGACGTTGGGCACCGCAGTTCACACGTGTTCTAGACCCAAGCCAAAGAAATAATAATGATAATAATATGTTCATTTACCGTAACTAACATTACGGTGCACTTGACAGTTGCAGGCTGACAGCAACATAAACAAATTGAGAAATAAAGCATTCAGACACATCAGCAAGTGTCTGATTTTGATGCACAGTCAGCTCAGAGTCTGATGTTGAGCTGTATTTCCTGTTGCCATCACAGGATGAGGTGCAGTGTTTAGTAGCTCGTTTAGTTGTCACAAATTTGCATATTCATCAACTCTTGCAAACCCAATGAGGATCAGGAAGTTGAGGTGTTTTCAAGTTATTCTTAATCATTTAATACATATTATATATTTGTTTGTGTTGTTTGTTTTGTTTTTTGTTGTTGTTTTCAGAATAAACATATCAAACAATGATTTAATAGCCACAAAATTTATAATACATCTGGATGGGGTCTTTTTAAAAATGTAGTTTGACACAGGGAACAAGTTGTCCGTGGTCAATATTTTACTTATGCTCTGCTCTGGACTAGAATCACTATTCATTTGTTTTTTTTCTCTGAAGTATTTGCATCCTTTTCTTTCCATTTTACCCATCAAGCAGTCTTTTGTTGTCAGGATTTAGCTCCAAGGAAATGTCTCAGACATGAAAGCTGCATGATTCAGACTGAGGAGGCACGACTGCCTCATGTAGAGAGAGAGGCAGATAAGAAAATGTCGTGCATGGACGTTCTGCCGGCTTAAGCAAACCATGCACTTACTGTGGATTGAATTCGGCCCAGCTCATGACTTACTGTCACACATCAGTTAATGGGTTCATATTGATTGGTGATATAAACCTGTCTTGGAAGGAAACTGCATTTCCAATTTGTCCAGACGTCAGATCAGACGGTGGGGTTTTTCTTTTTCTTCTCCTCATGTGGTTCAGAGCAGTGGGTCTGAATCTCAAGTAAATGTTAATCACTCAGTCTTTTTTTAAAGGCCTTATTTTAATAGGGAAGTTAGACAGATCCTTTTTTTCTGCTTCTCTTCCTCACTGTCTCATCACACTTCCTTTTTTGCAACAAAGCCCATATTTATTGTCACACTTTGTTTCTCGTTGCCTTTTTCTTCCATACGCCATCATCTTCTGTGTATCCTTCCTATTCTTCACCATCTCTGTTTGCGTCCTCTAAACCATCCAAAATTCCATTTTTTTTGTTTGTTGATAGTGGTTATTGATATATTGAAATCTCTTTTCATATGATCAGTAAATAAATGATTGCATTTTTATATAAGTCTTTGCTTTAATTAACAAATTTAGAATAGTGTTGTTTCAACTGGAACAGTTCAGTCATGTTCATGTTGCAGTCGCTATTTTTATCTATTTTACTTGCACAGTGCTGGAGTTGTTGCCATTGCATTTCACTGCTGCTGTACTTGTACATCCATGCATGTGACAAATAAAAATCTTGAATCTTGAATCTTTTGCCCAGCCCACAAGCTTGTTAACCGTCCACACACCGTTCCAGTTTACCTGATCTCTATTTCTGCTCATGTTGGCTGATATCTCCATCTGATTTTCGACAGAACACAGTGGCCGTTGTTCATGTCTGGTAGTTAATTGGTTGGGGATCATGAGTCCTAAACATGTCGTCTTCTCTCTGTGTCCCTGCAGGAGGGTTTCGTGATACCAGATGCTGAATCAGAGGACCAGGAGGAGTTTTAACATTCAAGACTGCAAGCAACTTTCACTTAGACGCCCTGGTCTACCAACCCACTTCTACCTTTCATGCCCAGTTTTACCACATTGACCCAGTCGTACCCAAAACTCCAGATACCTCCTCAAGCCAAGATGCCCGGTTTGGCTTTTATCAAACGACAACCCCCGACCCTGACTTGTGGCCCGTACCTTGCCTGAACCCAGCAGCTCGACTTCCACTTTTCCTCAAACCTACGAGAGATGAAACCCGGCCAACGCCCCAGTCAGCAATCAACCGAGGCCTCAGTCTCTGCCGAGAACCCTAATCCCCCACCATCACATGTAATCCCTTCCCTCGCAGAACCAGATCATGTCATAACAAGCACATATCTGGTTTTTGAAACGGACATCAGTATGGAAAAAAAAGTTCTTTTTGTGTATGTGTGCGTATGCGTGTGAGTATGTTTAAAAAAAAACAAAAAAAAATCAAGTTGAAACAAATCAAGCGTGAAGAACCTCTGAAGAGCCTGCTGTCTGTCTTGTCAGTCAGTCTGTCCCAGACTAACCCCGACCCTTCGTCTTCATTTGCTGTCACCGCAGAGCCGTCTTGTGCTGCTCCAGTTTTGCTTTTATCCGATTGGAGGAAGATGCACAGAAAGGCGGGGCTGAGCAGGAGAAACAAACCAGCAGGCTGTGCGCTCGTCCCTGTGCCTGCATTCCCTCTCAGAACATGTAGTTTTGGATCGTTTATTGGTGACCCAAATCCAAACACGCATTGCGTCTAGACATTAGATATTTGACTCCACATGGCAACAGATGATAACTTTATGTGAGCAGGCATTTAGAAACACTGATTACATTGTTGGCCAGTAAGACGCACCCTGACACTACCCAGTTGGTGCATGTGTATCTATGCAAAATGACGTGAAACAAAACCTGTATTTCCCCAAGCATTGGCTCGGGGTTACGTCTGGGACAAGGCAGCAGTTTGGGTTGATTTTTTCTTTTTTGGCCTGTTTCCATCTATAATCTCTGCTTCATGACCAAGGACGCTAATGCAGCCATCTTGATTTTGGCCTGTTCTGCTTCAGAAGAGCAAAAAGCTGTTTTGTAAGATTATGCTACTGTTTTACTTCATTTTTTGTGCTCCTTTTCTCCTCTTTTTTTTTTTTTTTTTACATCTTTCTCCTGTTGTATGTGTCTGTTTGGGGAATTGAAGAGTTTATTGGCACCTGTCAGTCATGCACTCACCTTTTTTGTACATTTGTTCTCTGTGCAGGTGGCATTTTTGTCACTCTTCCTCAATGATCACTCTTGTTTGTCACGTTTTACTTGTGTGGAGAAGTGTGTTTTCCATAGTCATTTAAATAGTGAAAAGGGTTTTGGATATTGTATGTGGTTGCTGTTTTGTTAACAAGTCAATTTTCTTTTTTTCCTCGCCTCCCCACTTTGTTTTCCCACTAAGCCTTGGTCTTCACATTTCAGATACTTGGGGCCTTTCTTAAATGTGCAATCCTTCATTCCAGGAAAGTGGCTTAACTTTTGTTTTTTCAGCTGAAGTGGTGGATGAAGTGTCGGATATTTAATAGAAAATACAAAAAAACAAGTTAGAAAATTGCATGATCAAGGGTGATCTATTTGTATGTTCTGATCGTCTTTTGCAGTGCTTTTTTTTTTTTTTTTTTTTTTTTTTTAAAGCATCCATATTGTTTTCTACCAGTGACCCTGAACTCGGCCCCCAGCCAACACTAATAATTCCTTACAGGCAGGAAGTTAATATCAACTTTGGCTGCAGCTGATGAGTTTCTCTGCTCTGTCAGCTGTTACCAGGCAGCCTTAAACTTTAACTTTCCTGCCTAATTCCTAATGTGTGATTATATATTTTTTTTTCCTCCCCAAACCACAATATGATAAATAACTTATACGGGATCAATGAGTTATCGATTTGCCGCACCAAAGGCATATTCCTTTTGGGGAACACACACTTCAGTGTCTTTTGCCCCCTTTTTCTCAGATAAATGGTCCAGTTTGAGAAGGAAGTCTCCACTGCACTCTTAAAAACATCATGTTCAGATATTGACATCTAGTTTGGAACAACACATTGGTATTGAATTTGCACAAATGCTTTCTTAACATCATCACATTAAAATAACGTGTGTAGTTACTGGTGTGTATTTTTCAGAAGAATAATAACCGCGTGTGTGTGTGTGTGTGTGTGTGTGTGTGCGTGCGTGCGCATGTGTTGTCCTCCACTAGATGCACAGATGTGTTTCAAATGATCATTTCCAGGCTGATTTATGTGGAGATTAGAACACAATCAGACGCCAAAAATGCATGAAATGCAATTTAAAACTGCCTGAGATTTTATACGTTTATCAATTGCCTTATTCATAACAAATTACACTTCTCTTAAAACATTTTTTCTTTTACTTCACTGTACTGCCCTGCTGTCTCTGACAAATGTTTGTACTGTTACAGTTCTATATTTTTTACCAGGGTCTGAAAATAAAAGTGATTGGAGGTATTTTGGACAGAAGCGTCGATGTGTTGGGGGTTACAGCAGACGTACCATCTTCCATCAAATGTCGGTAAAGCAACAAAACACTTCTCGTGCAACAAAACACACTTTTCGTACAATTGATTTCATCGATTGTACGAAAAGTTCTCTTCTGTTCCCTTTTGCAGTGGACAAAATGGTTATACGACTAGCATCTGTAGTGGAATACGCAGACAAATTAAACTAAAAAGCAACAATCTATAGGCTTCCGAATGAAGAGTTGAGTATTTTTCTTTTTGGAAATTCTTTTTCTTGTGAAAAGTTGCCTGCAAAATCTGTGTATACGCTTGTTTCAGCACTGGTGATACAGATCCTACCAGTCGGTCCACGTCACTGCCGATTCTCTGCAACATAAACGGAAAATTCTAGAAATCAATGTCAAGACGTGGCCGGATATTCAGCTGTTGTCTCATTGCCTTAAGCTGCCTTGGCTTTAAATCTGTAACAGCAACTTCTGTAGCAAATGCAACGTTTTTAGAAGAGGAAAAAAAATAAATAAAAACAGAAGAGCCAGCATAGACTCGGATGTTTCTGAAAAGTTGTGACAGCCAAAATTTTAAATCGGTTGCTCGAGGTGTATTGAGGTGTAGTAGCTGCGTGGTTTTTGCTGGTTGTCTGCTACCAAAAACGAAGGGCTGATTGACACCTTAAAGAGACAAGGACATGGAAAAGAGAGACTGAATGTTGTCAGGTCAGAGGGGTGCCTGGATGTCATTTTGTTTTGTTTTTTAAACTCTTGAGTTGCCTTCTTTTAAGACTGCATCTAAAATTTCCAAAAAAAAAAAAAAAAAAAATTAAGTCCATTTACTTTTGAAATCACCATTTCCAATTATTTGTTTTCAGAATGTATGTCGATCATTATTGTATTTCTCAGACTTTCAAAAATATCAAGAATATCGCTGTGCTGGCCTTTTTTTTTTTTTTTTTTTTTTTAAAGTGCACATCGATTCTGAAGGTGCAAAAAACTCAGATAAAATCACTGAGCCGTTCAAAAACTGTGGTTGTTTCCTGTTTGTGAGCACGGTCGGCCTTGTCGTGTGGTGATGTAGATATGAAGACGTTGATGTGCAGGGCTTCCCAAACGCCTCTCTTCAGCGCCAGGATCCTCCCTGTCTCGTTCAAAGCCGACGGACAGGCTGTAAAGTCCGCCAGCTTGGCTTTTGTGTTGGATATTTTGTGCATATAATTCCATATGTTTGGTTTTCAGTGGGTGGGATTTCCCAAATGTGACGGTATTCTGAATAAGTGAAAGTTCATACAATCCCATGAAAGTATTTTAAAGTTACATTGATGTATTTTGGTTTGAACGACTTGGATTACACACTCTCAGCTGTAATGGGGATTAAGCCCCGCCTCTATCTGGTACTCCAAGCAAACAAGTTAAAATAAATGCTACGAATTCATTACAATTCTGTTTGACTCCATTCTGTCCCACACACACACACACACACCCTTAACGAGCCAAAATCAATTAGTCGATGTTTGTGGCTGCCATATAGGTATTTGCAGAAGAAAATCCTGTTGTTTAAGAGATTGCTTTTGGGAAACCCATTAATGTTCGATAGTGTTTCGTCTGAGGTGGGTTAGAGCCGAGATAAATGTTATCGCGCTGAGGACCGACGCACAGCGATGAACCTCAATCCAGACCATTCAGCCCGGACTCACACAGCTTAGACGGAAAAAAATCCCTCGGTTTTGTCTTTGAGGCTTTGCAAACGAGTTGAAACCTCATACAGAGCAGCAACTTGGGTGACCTAAATTGTCCCGAAAATGACTAGTGAGGTGTGTTTGTCCGTCTTTAGTGAACAAGTGCATTTTGTTATGCAAAGTTAAGGGGAGTGGCCTCCTTACCCAACCCAGTGCCATGCGTCAGCTCCACTCTGCAGTAACCACTGTTTGCTGATGATGGTCCATTTTTAATTACAACTGCAGGCGCAAATATACTAACTGTAATCATTTCAGTCACTGGTGAAGTGGTTGTTGTAACTTAATGAAACGAGCTGACATTGTCTTCTTTTGATTGGGGGCTGGAAAAGTTTTGGACACATCAACTCTTCATTTTAAAAATTAGTTAAATGAAAATATTTGTATTTGACTCTGGTTAACTGATGGTAACGATTTTGAGAGTGTTAATTAATCCGAACGGCACTTGTCTCTGCAGGGTGTTTGATATTACACTTTGGTTAACCATGTTTTCACACACACACACACACACACACATACACACACCCTTAGCCGCTCATGGTCAATGGATATCACCACCAATCCCTTGCTTTTATTGGCTAACTTTCTTTTTTAAAAATTCAGAAGACTGGTGATATTTCCGTGAGATCATCAGGTTAGTCAGAGGTTGACCACTCCAGAGTCACTGTGGAGGTGTGTGTGTGTGTGCTGAAAAGTGAAAAGGTTGGACCAAAGTGAAATATGACTTTAAGGTGATGCTGGTGCTTATTTGACCTCTGACCCTTTTCCCCCCACCAACAATCTGTGCCGATTCTCTTTCACACTGTGAGCCGAGCGCCACCGACTCTCCATTCTGTCTTTGTAGGCTGTTCCCTCTCTGTCTGCTGTTTCTTCTGAATTATTATTGTGTTTGTTATATTCTTTGCCGAATCAAGTTTCTTACAAACAATAAAACAGTATTAAAACAGCTGGCCTGTCGTCGTGTGTGTGTGTGTGTGTGTAGTGTGTGCATTCCCAGGTTCATCGCTCTCTAGTTTTCGTGTGAAGCTCATTTTATTATCGACAACATGCTTCATGCATTTGCTCATATTTTTTATTTCCTTCATTTCAGCGTAGATTTCAAGACCAAATTAATTCCTCAAGTGAATTCTCATGAATCAGTCATTAAACTCATGATGAACAACAAGGAGCTGCAGGAGGAAAATCTTATATTACCTGCTTCATTCATTCATGTGTTTAGGTTGGTGCATTCTCAAAACTTATGAGAGCAACAGCAGCAATAATAATCCTAATTAAAAAAAATAATAAATAACAAAAACAATTTAAAAAATGAAGGTAAAATTATGATATGGTTAAAACAGGCAAACAAAATATGCAAAACAGCAGTGAGGAAAACAGAGGGATGTTGAAAAATAAAGAGTAAAAGAGATTAAAAAAATACACAGCAGAAAATAAATAAATACATTAATAACTACAACTAGCAGAAAACAA
>OMLB01056214.1:0-14045 GCA_900302555.1 Myripristis jacobus
TTTTTTTTTTATGTTTATTTTGTTTTTTTTTTTTTTTTTTTTTTTTTTTTTTTTACAAACATCATAAATGTTGTAGGTTTGTTACATCACAGTATTTAGTTAATATAACCCAGTTTCCAGAACCGCTGCTTAGAGTACACTGGTACACACACACACACACACACACACACACACGCACACACACACACACACACACACAGGGATTAGATGCCCCTGCCAAGGACTAAAGAAACCTTTCAAATCTACACAAGGCAGCACAGAAACCATAGCATATCAATAACCAAGATAACTCTTCTGACAACTGACAGCAGTTTTGCAGTTTTACTACATCTGAAATGGATTTCCTCCAAGAGAACAGATTTTCTTCATTGGCTTGAATGTGACTTATATTGCTTGGAGTTATGAATCCTTTAAAATTCACTAACAAAATCCATGGGTTGAAATGCTGGCAGTCATACTTTTACAGGGGAACACTGCTCAGACAAAGCATTTTCATAATATGTGTTTAATCAGACAATCTAAAGTAGTTTAATTAGTATTTATGAACATACACAAGTCTCTCCTAAATCAAACACCAAAATGTTGTTAGCATAATGTCACACTGATTTAAGTCTTTTGAAGTGTCCCACTGCTACCTCGACTGTGCTTTTGGTAAAAGTGTCTCTACTTTGGGTTGTGAACACCGCAAGTTTCCTTCATTGTTTCACACTGTGTGCGTGTGAACACCTTTGAGACTGCAGCTCTGAAGAAGGGTCATAAAAGTAACCTTCACTTGACTTGATTTAAAGAAGTCAACCACCACTCCACCTACCTGCTTTCATGCACTCTGTCCCTTTATTCTACGTCATGTTGCTGGTGCACATAAAACCGTGTGCTTTTCACTCCTTGGTGACGCAAAATGTGACAATGACACGCTTTCCCATAGTGGACCATGCTTAAACGCTTGGCCTTGATGCTCGGATGGGAACAGACTAAAACAGACTTAAGGAGGTGATAGGAAGAATATAGAGGTAAAAAAAATTAGCAGTTGATAAGTTTTAGATACAGTTAGTAGTCTTCCCTCAAACCCGTCGGCTGTGCTTTCACTGACCTCTTCATAAACCTTTTCTGACCGACTTGATGTTCAGAAAAATGCTTCATACTTTTGAGGTCACATCCAGCTGCTACAGGCTGTTGGCCCCAAACTGACTATATTGACTGAAATAGATTTCTCAGTTCTTCAATAAATCAGACCACAAAGACGCTAGACACCAACACTGACAAACAGTTAACAAGAAATATCGATAGACTGCAGAAATAATGTTCTCAGACAAACACTGACAGGATGCTCGGTTACTCCAGTCTTGACATTTACAGTATGTCTAAACACCAAACTGAATTAGCCAGTTATTACAGTTCATCATCCCAATTTGTTCCACATTACTTGTTTTAAGCATGCACAGATCGAGCGATTTCACTATTTCTGGATCCTAAACCTCCTTCTCAAAACGTGTTTAGTTTCGTTTAGCTAATTATTAAAGTGATAAATCTATGTTTATTGTTCATTAAAGCCATATTTATATTTTATTGCCCATTACTGCACTATTTTATCTCTCTCATATTCACATTATATTATTTAATTTCATACATATGCATGTGGCTGGGAAAATAATTACATTTTATTATTGCTATGTGCATATTTGTTCCTAATATTGTCATTTTAACATAATAATTTTACAGTGGGCTACCTCATACCCTGAAGTTAAAACACTAAATTAAGAATTCGTATTAAACATCCCCCAGCTATACTTACCAGCCAACCACTCTCTGGGTTTGTGTGTGTGGCTGTGTGCTTATGTGTGTACACGTGTGCCTAAGTGCAGCCCTAATTTGAATATGCATGGTCATTTCAGATTTAATTTGCCTCACTCTACGACTAATTTGTGCTCCAATAAGTAGCATAAGCCCCAGGCCACATAACCTAACCATCCTCAGGTTCTAAAATAGGATTTCAGAATTCCTAGATGCTAAAATTGTGTGCGATGATTAACCATTTTTTAATTCAATTAACCTATTAAAAGGTCAGTATATGGAAAGGCCAAGTATAGGTGAGCTATATAACATGTAACAAGCAAATACTACAAGATTATGCTGTGCACGAGGCAAGTAAAAGCATTAAGTGCTGCTACATTGCCAAGCGCTGCTCATCTTCACTTTCAGCTTTACTGTGGAAAAGACAAATAAATGACTGCTGCACCTGCATTTCATTTTATTTTACATTAGGAGTAAATGTGCAAAAGGTAAAACCAGCTATATTAAAGCAGATGAAGACTGTGAACACAATCCAAAATACTTGAAATGATGATCTCATGCATGCAATATTCTGACATCAGAGTTGATCAGAAGGGATTGATGGGATTGTATGGTGGGTGTGTGTGTGTGTGTGTGTGTGAGAGAGAGAGAGAGAGAGAGAGAGAGAGAGAGAGAGAGAGAGAGAGAGAGAGAGAGAGAGAGAGACCTACTCCGGCAAATCTGAAAAACACCCAGAAACACATTCAGGGGTATTTTTGTGTTAAATGCCCTGAACTCGCTCTGTAAAGTTGCCTCTCTGTAATGAGGTGCTCTTTAAACGCTGCAGTGTCGGGCAGGTAGGCCTGAGCATTATAAACATGTCGTTATTGACAAATACTCCAGCTCCCAACTAAGTCCCACAATAACATTCATCACAACCTGAAGTCTGAAATGCTGCCGTTAACATGCAGTGCCACAACACTTTATTATGGCACACCGAGAACTTCTCCAACTTGAGTGTTTCGAAATATTTTCTGTCGCAGACTTCATGTCCAATAACTTCCCTGCTTGAAAGACGGATTAGGGAGGGAAAAATGTCTGCCTCGCATTCCCAAGAGTCCCAGCAGCGAAGTGACACCCAATCTGACTCAACTCTGTGACCAGGAAAAGTGCAAGAGTCGGCTTACCTGCCCCAGATGCATTCGTCAAAAAAAAAAAAAGAAAAAGCTTTGTGAAATGACAGCAGAGGTTAGTCCGGTTCTTGTCCAGAGAAAGGCGGCTGTCCAGTGTGTTGGGAAGTGCAGCGTCCTCCGCTCCACTCTGTCACATTTTCTCACTCACACTAACTCACTTCCTTTTCTGTTTGCACGGACCCTTAATCTGCGCTGCCTACGTCACCACAGGTGAGTGTCAATCAGCCAGCGACACCTCACTTTGGATAAAAAAAAAAAAACAAAAAGCTTGAACACATCGGAACAGATTTCTAACAGCATTGTTGCATCTTTAGTGTCTGCATGGACGCTTAACAAACATGAATAAGCTGCTTGCCTGTATTTACTTGTCCAATTTTCCCATCAGTTGTCGTTAAAACCGGTTAAATATTATCTGTTTCTTCACCAAATACTTATATCTGAACTTTAAATTACATAGATTAACAATAAAATGTGCTCACAAGCGGCATGCTCCATTGTATTCCAATTATTTCTACCTGTGTGGCATTTTATCAACAGTCTGACTACCTGTTTGACAACAGCTCACTACCGCCCTCTGGTGCCCAATAGGATGCATTACATCTTTAATTTATGCCATATGCACTGAAAGTACAAAATGTGAGGAACACCTTCCAAATGCTGATTTGCAGCCCCTGTTGCACAATTCACATGTTTGTTCATCTCACAGCTTGGAAATCAGTTTGTTCTGCTCTATCTAGAGTGCATCTCTTCCTTTGTGGTTAGTACAGATTTAATGAGGCACATCTGCAAGGGAAAATGGATTTTACCTGGATTCACCTTAATGTGCTTCTTAAGGAGTTGTTTCCCTAGTATTTTGTACATTCAGTGCACTGTGCATGATGCCACTTATTATTTCTAAGTATGGAATAGCCCATGTCCATGCTGTATGCTGCTGGTCTTAAAGCAAAATAAATACATAAAAACAGTAGTGTGAACTTAAATGGTTTGGAAAATCATCTTTTTTTTCTTTTCTGAGTAAACCCATCTTCAGATATTTTTCTGGCTCTGAGCAAAGGGTGAGCACAGTGATTTCATCTACAAATACCTACACATACCTGCATACAGTAGACATGTAACATGACAATGCACACCACAGTGTAGTACAATCACATTGTAACCACGAGTAGTCATTTAAGATTTATTTTCCTCAATTGACAGTTTGAAAATATAATTACATTCTATTAAGCAAGAGTGAGAATTGTAACATATCAGTGATATAATGGAAACAATGAAACAACAAAAATTTAGAGGGTTACTACATACAGAGTTTATATATTAATATATATAGAAAATCAAATGGCAATGACGTTTACATCATTTTCAATTTCAACATCAATATGGCATCCAATGAAAGTGAATTAGAACATTTCCAAATGATTGCCCGACCAGGACCATGTCTTTCATGATGACATAGTGTGTACGTTTAATATGTTACACCTGCAAAAAATGTACATCCAGCAGAGACAAAGTAAACATATAGCTTATTTTCCATGATGTGGGGATGCTCGTCTGCTTACGGACATTCAGATTCAGGAAGACACTTCCAGCTCGATTCTGAGGTGCGGTTATTCCAGAGACGCAACAGCGGGCAGATTCATGCTCTACAAATACCTAAAACGTGTCTCCTCATTCATGTGAAAACATCCAAAACAGATTTCCCACATTGCCAACACTTAGTACCAAATTGATTAAATCCAGTCCAAAATGGTGTGAAACCACGTAACTGATGAAATCCTGGAACTGGAGGGCGTGGTTTAGAAATAGCAACAAAAATATCTCAATCTGGCGTTTTTTTTTTCCATGCACGGTGTTCTATCTGAAATATAAGCTTTACAGTACACATCTTAATTTTCGTTGCTCTTATTCTGGTTCAAAGTGGTGGAATATTTGAGCCGCAAACATCAGTCTGGGATTGAAACTGAACTCTTTGCACAAACAGCATAATGCAAGTGGCGGTACATTTTGGACAGCATGCTCAGGCTGAGGTGTGGTCATGAATACACGAGTCTCTGGCGGACAGAGAGCGCTCTCTTCAGTCGGTAAGGAGATCTGCTCATCAAACATTTATCCCAAGGTTAGTGGGACAAGGCTCTGAATAAGACACTTGCAATATTCAGTGTGCAGACGAGAGGTTTGGTGTAAGATGCTGCTCTTCCTGTGTGTTTGATTTGTCATGATCAAAAAGGGGGAGGAAAAAATGCAGGACTGTATTGATATCATGTGTGTGATGTTTGTTTTTGCAAAAAATGCAGGGCCCCCAAGTAAAACGCGCTTAATAATACATCACAACATGCATGACACACGTTATGGAACACATGCACACACAACATTCACATTCATGATCACAATAGCTTAAAATTTAGGACACATACAGTACAGAAAAGTGAAATGGAAACATTGGGCTTTTTTTTATCCAGCGATGATTAATTTCAATTTGTGCAACTACATAATCTTTGCTTGATTTGAAATAGGATCTATAAATATTCCAAATCCACAGAGAAATGACAACAAGCAGACCTAGAGAAACACAGATTCATGTGAGCAGTCTTAGGATCTGTTTTCTTACAAGAATAATAATTGTGGCAGTAAAATGAAGCCATTTAGAAAATGCTGCTATGAGCTCAATACAAAAATCTTATTACTAAATAGAGTACACATAATATAATATTGGAGATAGTGGTACTGTCTAACAAACAGTGTGCATTAGCTGCTTCGGGTTGGAACGAGCTGTTGCTGCTGATAATCATGCCATCTTCAAACTGCTAATATTATCCGCAACTTTTGCAGATTTCAGTTTCCATGCACTACATATTGATGTGTGTGGCTTTTAACAGGAAAACACAAATGCAGTGACAGGCATTGTTTCCCCATGGCAAAAGTGACAGCTCCAACACTATCCCCTCTCCATCTAACACAAAGCTGTTAGCGTAAATCTGTTTGAGTACGTTTTCCTACGGACATTGGTGTGAACAGTATCTACAACATTAAAGCAAACAGTGCCGTTAAAAGATCTGATACTAAGGACAATCTTCATACAGTTCAGACGCACATTGTTTTAGAAAATGTCGTGAGAGAGGGGAGTAAGACGGAGCGCATCTAATTCAACTTGCTAATGTAGTCCTTTGAATCTGACGTCGCTAATTTTTAAGGATAGTCGACCAGCAGTTTGTGTCCTTGAGATGCTCAGCGGGAGGCAGAGGGTGGCGCCACTGCGTTTCAAAGAGGCCGAGTTTCACAGCCTGTGCAAGCAGTGGCAGCCGAAGCACGGTCCTGTGTTTCTGGAGGCCAAAGAGTGAGACGGGGTCAGAGGAGAGAGGCGCTTCCTCAGGGTGTTGTTCAGAACGGAGGATCAGGGAGGGACAGGCGTTCGATGAAGGCCATGGGGTGTGTGTATGTGTGTGTGTGTGTGTGTGTGGGTGCGTGCATGTGTGTGTGGGAGGGGAGCGTTGTGGGGCAGGCGAGCGGAGACGGCCGAGCTCACTGTTTGGCTATGTCCCCTTTCTTCAGGATGATCTGCCGCTGCCAGGGTGCCAGCTTGGTCTCGTCGTAGCCGAGGGTCCGTAGTCGCTCCAGCTCCGTCTTCTCCTCCGTCTCCTTGGCCTGTTTTGCTTGTTCCTCCTCTTTTCTAGAGGCATCCATAAGAAAAGGTGAAAAGAAAGAAAAGCTATTACAATGTAGAGAAAGGTTGCACAAGTTTTTTTTTGATAGGCCTTCTAAAAAGGTAATTTAGTCGCACTATTAGCTTCAAACACACACACAGGGTTCCCACCATGTCACATATGACATTCCCTGACTTCTCAATGACTTTCCATGTCTAAAATGTTGAATTTCCCTTTCCCACAAGTTTTTTTTCTACGACTAAAATTTTAAGCATACTTCAAAAGGCTTTTTTTAAGTTTAAATATTTAAGTATTACAATAAATATTACATCTTGTGAATACCAAGTTGCTGATTTTTTATTATTACTGCAGCTGACAAAATTCAATGGATATGTCCCAGAAATGATTAAATTCCCTGACTTTCCCTATCTGGCATGCACTTTCCAATAATCCCTGATCCGTGGGAACCCCAGCTTGAACAAACAGCCGCAATCTGACTGTCACTATACAGATGCATTTATATTAGTTTGATTCTCACAAGTTGTGATCACGTGTTATGACTATTATTTATGATGTATTACTTTTACATTGTCGTCATAACCACCTGCAATTCAGCTGCAGTGCCTGATTCCCATGGAACTTATGTAACAATTTTTGGCCACTAGATGGAGCGCTCGATCTCAGATCCTCTCTCTCTCTTGTCAAATGACAAAAACCGGGAGACAAATATTTTTTTTTATATTTCATACATTTTTAAGGGGAATTCTGTGCTATGTAAGCATCATTGTGTAAATGTAAAAAATTTCTTACCTTTTAGATTCCCTGTCCAACCAGAAGGTAAGCAAAGGAAGAAATGTTAATATAACAACAGCAATGCTCCACAAGTCAGAGAAACTGCACCAAAATCCATCTCCATAATCATATTAAGTCACACTGCGGAGACAACTACATGTAAACAGTTACACAGTTAGAGAAAGACCAAGAAAACCACTCAAAAACATAAATGAATCAACCATCAAAGACCATCAAAGATATTTAAAGGGATAATGCAACACAAAAAAAGATTATGAGAGACTAGAGTAACTCATTACACAAGCTTTCTTTTGCAGGGTCTTTCACATGATGAGAAAAAAATGTCCAACATATTGTCTTTCCATCGATACCTAACCCTACATCTCATTACATGAACTCAAATTATAGGCCATTGTCTAATCAGCCACACCTGCATGCACCCATCACAAACAACCCGCCCAGCAGTGGTGCAGTTTACAGCGTGCAGACAGAGTTCAGAGATTCAGTTTCTACTCAGCCAAACCGAATGATGGGTCTGATCTTAGTGTCTTTGCTCATGCAAACTATGATCACTGGTGCCAAGACAGCAAACCTCATGGGATTTTGCCATCTACAGGTAACTTTGCAAAGACGATTGCAAAGACGACTGATCAAGACATCAAGGAGCATGAATTAAGCCAAACAGTACAACAGTGGTGTGCAGTGGGCAGAACACAAACATCATGCAAGCTTAAAGTGAATGGGCTGCAGCAGCAAGAAAATGAATGACTTCAGAGTGGGTATGAATAAATAAACAGATAAAAAGAAACACCTGGTCCACTCAAGTTTCTGAGGCGACCTCCTTGACAGGGTCACAATTTGGTTGGTAAAATGAATCTGTGGATCCACTCGTTTGGGATCAGTGGTACATCCTGTTGGTTGTGTAATGCTGGAACATTTTCTCAGCACACATCAGGACCCTTAACATGTCACAGCGCACCTAAACACTGTTAGTGACCAGGAGCTTCAAGGTCTACCGTTTTTGGATAATGAATCATGTTGCAAAGCACAACATTATTTCAAGATGGTTCCACAAACATGACAGTGACTGTAGTTCACTCCAGTGGCCTTGAGAATCAACAGCTCTCACCCTGTTAGAGTCTTACTACGGGATGAGTCAGAGCAGAGTGTCTGCCATATGAATTTGTCACTGAAAATCTGCAGGAGCTGCGTGATGCTATCAAGTGAGTGTGGACCAAGATCCATGAGGAATGCTTCCAGCACCTTAATTAAATCCAAGCCTTGAAGATACCAACTTCATCTGGAGGCAAAGTGGAGTTGTACATGGTACTAGCTGGGTCTACTCATTAAAGAAGGCCCAAAAGTGTTATATACTAAGTCCCATTATAATTGGGAAAAATGGAATTACAGGCAATTATGAGTCATTTGTGTGCCATAACCCATTTCACTGCTTTATTTTGACTGTCAGCGGGCATGAGCCAACACAACATCACTCTCCAGTGGTGTTATGTATTAAATATTACCAAGGTGAGAAGAGGAGGGACAGACATTGAGAGCATCACAGCCTAGAAAATTACCTCTCCTCGTCCATTTTCTTCTTCATGATGTCTCTCCTCCAGGCTGGCATCGATGCCAGGCGCGCTGCCTCCTCATCCGCCTGCAGAGTGGTGGAGACGTGGTGTGGGTTTAAGAGAGAGAGAGAGAGAGAGAGAGAGAGAGAGAGAGACGAGCCCAAACAGGTCAGTAAAGGATCATTATCATAATACCAACCCTCTTATCTCATTTGGAGTGACCGCAGCCACTGAGGAGGTCATCCCTACTCCTACTTCAAATTTGAGATGAAATTTAAATTCACTCTCAATTGAATGTCTTCATTTATTTTTGATACAGGCTCTTTGATCGTGCTTCTTTCATCATTTCAAAGACAAATCCTTTGATCCAACAAAGAATTTATCTTTGATAGAAAAGCTCTAACTGAACTATGTCACAACCATAGAAACTGAATGGGTTCATTCAACTTCTATGGTCACAACTTAAAAAATGATAGTAATGAATGCCTTTTCCCCTTTCCTTTCCTTTGTCGAGGCCTTTCATGCCTTCAAAGTCACAAATGGTCTCTCCATCTGCTGGAGAAGGCAGGGAAGAATAAGCGCTCAGAAAAAAATTGGTATGACACCTAGGATCACCTTGTGCTTGTGGAACACCAAAAGTGCTTTACAAATAAAGTTATTAGTATCATTATCATTATTATTCCTGTGTGTGCTGAAATATGTACTTAGAACAGCAAACACAGCTCACAATGGACGCTCTTCTCCAGTTTCTTTAAAATGCAATAATGCCTTTCACACGGATAGGACGTATCCCAGACAACACACACATGGTAACTGGATCCTTTTCTCCCTTTCAGGTTGTAATCGGAGGTGGAGCAGGAGAAGAGAGAGGGAGAGAGCGAGAGAGGGAGAGAGAGAGAAAGAGAGAGAGAGAGAGCGAGGGCAGCCATCTTGGACTTCTCATCTACGGCTGACTAGATACATTACCATTTTGCATTCCTCTTACTAAAGCATTTCACTTGCCCTGGCACACGGTATCCAGGTAAGATTATCTACACAATCAATTTTTAATTATTCCCTTGGGAATTACGCAACAGGGAAAAAAAGCCACAGCAAATATAAGCTCATAAATTTGCAATGGAGACTAAGATAAAAGCATGGTCACATGTGAACTGAACTGCACTTTGGGTGGGATTTGTTCACCTGTTCCTTGTTTATCCATCAGTTACATGACAGCTGTATAAGAGCCAGATTTGACTTTGTGTTTGTTCCTTTAAAATGGGCCACAGGTAGGCTGGAAGCATGAGGCCCATGATGCATGTAAACCAATCTCTGCATTTCAGTTTGGGACTCGGTGTGCAGAACACAATTTGATTGTCAAAATCAAGTCATCTAAGAGAGAGGCCTATATTTAGACATTTATTATTTCATACTCAGTTATGGTATTGCCAGTAGGACATAATGAGGAGTTGATGCCGAAAACAAAGGGGGTGGTGGAATCAAAGAAAATTAACAGAAGGCTGGTGCAGTGGATACTATTTGATCCTTAAAGTAACTTACATTACCGTAAGTGCACGTGAGTTTCAACACGGGGGACCCTTTTGGGAGTTGAACCCCTAACCCTGGCAATGTGGCTGTCATGCACTGCACTTGCTACTCAAGACAATTCATTCATTTATTCATTTTCACTCATATTAAAACTCCTGTTCACACCTCTGGGTATCAAAGTTTCCTGTACACCTGAGTTGCATGTTTTTTGAATGTGAGAGGGAATTGGATCTCCCGAAAACATCTGGAGGTAACAATGCGAAGTACACACAGAAAAAAATCGAGTCCACTCAGTGGTCTGCACTGTAGAAAAAAAACCTGGCAGCATATTGTTTACAAATTGCAGCATGCTGGCTGTTCACTCCTTAATTACACAACACTCAAAGACAGAGGCGCCAGACC
Source organism: Myripristis jacobus (assembly GCA_900302555.1). Taxonomy (NCBI): domain Eukaryota; kingdom Metazoa; phylum Chordata; class Actinopteri; order Holocentriformes; family Holocentridae; genus Myripristis; species Myripristis jacobus. The sequence continues at coordinate 10,894 of OMLB01056214.1, forward strand.
AACTAATTCATAAATGTTTTTGAAAAGTACCCCACCCCCCAGGACGTGCTGGGCTGTCAGGCCATATTAGTTATAAAAACAAATAAACAAACAAACAACAATGAGTCGCAAACAATGATTTCCAGCTGTCCAATAGTTTGAAACAACTACCATCAATATTAACTCTGGTTGATTATTTCACTTTTTTAAACTAAAGACAAATAAAGAGAAAATGAGAAAATAATTTACTGAACAAAATAAAATCACTGAAAAACTCCATGAAATATAAATATATGGTCCATGATTGGCTCAAGTGAATTACATCTTGAGTGTAAAGAGTGCAGACTAGACCCAAAGTGCTGCTAACTGTAAAAACATGCAATGTTATGCTGTACCTTTAGGAAAAATCCTGAAGAGTTCTGCAAAAAAAAAGTTTCAAAAGAACCATTTTTATGGTTTGGAAACTTTTGTGCACAGACAAGGGAAGCCTTGTGCTGGACCCTTAAGTATTCTGTAAACTTGTCCCACAATATAGGTTTATCTTCACAGTGTCAAATAATAAAATGATTCAATGTCATTACTTTTAAAAATTCAAGGACAAAATGTTTCCAGATATTTTCCAGAAGCTACACACAACATGTTAATGTCATTTTTTGTTTGTTATCCCCTCTAACTGCCACAAAATTTATAATTTCACTTTGATGAACAGAGAGTATAACATTGTGGACCTGTACCACTTGGGCTTACTGTTCATGTCAGAACTTGAGTAGATACATCCATCCCAGTATATGTGAATCCTTTTAACACCATGATCTGCTCTTTTGCAAAGAACCAGTTTGAAAGGTTAAAAGAAGCATTAAGTATAGGCATTGACACAGAATAGCCAAATTGCTGGTATATGTGTCTGCACTGCAAACTCTTTGCTGTGCAGTCTACTTTGTGACTTCAGCCTGTATACAAATCTAAGTATAGATGTCTGTGGTTACCAGCTGATTGCCTCCTGCGTTGGGCTGTGAGTACATCAAGAGTTACTGTAACCTCCTTACGGCTCCTGTAAGCCATGGATAGCATGACAGCGGGTGGTGCTAAGAGGGTTATTCGAAGGTAATCTTGAGGTTGGAGACACTATGAGAAGACTGTGGGTCTTCAAAGATAGAAGTAGTGCAATGGAGGATTACACATTCAGCAGCTAAATGTTTCCCACCGCCTTCATTGTTTATTTAACAGTATGAAAATCCGGTTTTGCACTGTTAGAGTAATAATAAAATGTAACTGACTTCATCTGGATTGCTGTTCAGATTACTGCAATGTCATGCTGGCTACTAGCCACCATTCTTCACCTCTGCAGTGATGCAGAATTTGTGCAAGAAAGAATTACTAAAATCATAAAAATCACAAAAATGTCCACAATCTTTATTTCTAGCAAACACTTTAGAAACTAAGAAATAAATGACCATGAATTATGGTCAATTATGGTCAATGAATATAAGGAAAGTGTGAGCAATTATTTCAAAAAACATCTATGTCAAATTATAAACACAGAAACATACAAAAATCAAATATATATCATTTTCTTTGTGACAGTCTTAATTTGAGGACTCAATAAGATGATGCTCACCTTGTCAGATAAACATCTCAATTTGCTAATAAGAGGTCAAATTAATTCTGAATGATGAAAAACTGTACGGTAACAAAACAGAATCTGTTCTCCACATTTGTGTGTATGTAACAGTTATTAATCTTTTTATAGTAATCTATACTGAAAGGCACACATTGTATACATATAATTGTGCAGCCATAGAACAATGTGAGCCATTGAGTAACCTTAAACTCTTGTGAACCCAACACTGAAGACCTACTTTCTTTGCCTTTGAGCTCGGGCGACAAACAGCACTTAAAGTAATACCTCTTGCTGCCCCCTCTGTGTATCAAGAAGAAAAGGTTAGGTTTTATTAAGCCATTGTTAATTTATTATCAAGTCATCATCTAACAAGGTAATCTGTCCTTTGGATCCAGCAATGAAGTGAGGCCCTCCTCTTCTCAAAGATTAGTGATGAATTGTGTATTTCATTCTAAGTATTTAATGCAAACTAAGTTTTTACCAAAGTGATTTCCATCTTCATTACACCGAATGTTTTCTTGAAAATCAACACACTAAAAAAACACACTAAATCTCTTTTTTTATGGCAAATTGTTCCCTTGAAAGTTATTTTCTTCAAAGCACAGTACCATGGCAATCAATCAAACCAAGCTTTTGGTGCACACGCAATTCAAAAACCAATGCTTTTAAACAATGTCACATTTACATGTCTTTGACATCACAGATTGTCTTTTCATCCACTTAGGCATATGCAAATGGTAAAGCACTGACGGCACAGCTAAGTGGATGCCCTTTGCTTTACTGCAGTTAAGTCCCTTAGGTTACATGAGGCCTAAAAGCTAACACAACAGATTAGCTTTCTCTCTTAGCATACCCAACTGTGGAGGTAAGTTTCACCCTGTCCCTCATGGATTTCCTCTCTGCCCTATGTAAGTGAACTGGACATTTAGTCTTTCGCACTCATGGTCTGTCAGATAGCTGTCAGATATCAAAAAGCTCTGCTTCCTTCTCCTTCCAGAAAGCAAAGCTTCGATCAATGTATCTGATGATCTCTTCATTGCTGAACTCTTTCAGCTCATAGATCACTTTTATTGAGTCTTCATTAGGCTCATCTCTGGGTGGGGGTTTATCAACATGGGGTTCCTCTATGATCTGAACAGTAGCAGGTGGAATTTCTTTCACTGGATCCAGCTCTGAGTTCTCTGTTGTGTCTGGCTGGGCCTCAACGTTTCCTGTTGGCTCAGTATGCTCTGCAGTTTCAGGTGCTGAGTTCTGTATACTGTCCTGCACTGTGTTTTTTTCATCCAAAACCGCAGGTTCATTCGATGATGGTTGTTCAGTGACTTTTTCAGCCACCAGAGCAGCATTGTCCTCCGGTGTTTCCTTCAGGCTGTCCTGCTCCACACTCTGAACATTGTCAGATACACCAACCTGTGCAGAAACAGGTGGCAACGACGGGGAAACATCTGATTGTGTTGAAGCTGGGGCAGGTGGGGGAGCTTGTGAAGGTGGTGCAGGTGGAGCAGACTCCATAGGTGGTGGAGGTGGTGCAGGATGAGTTGGTGGTGGGGGT